>JAQGAZ010000007.1:0-193658 GCA_034692225.1 Polydesmus complanatus
ACATTTATTTTATAACTTTAAATTGTGAGCACCATAAACGAGTTTCACTGTATTAGGCCCGGCCGTTTTCCAAATATCAGAGAGATTCATCCCCGAGTCCAATAATTCACCTATTAAAGTGACGTTTCTTTGATTGACTTCTTCCTTCAAAACACGTGCTGGTCTTTGAAGCCATCTGCATGCCCCTCTCAAATACACCCTATGTACATGTAATTTCTACAGAAATGTCATGAATAAAAATATATAAATTATTACAAAATAGAATTTAACATTTATTTTATAACTTTAAATTGTGAGCACCATAAACGAGTTTCACTGTATTAGGCCCGGCCGTTTTCCAAATATAAGAGAGATTCATCCCCGAGTCCAATAATTCACCTATTAAAGTGACGTTTCTTTGATTGACTTCTTCCTTCAAAACATCGCTTAACAAAATCCAAGAACAAATTGTAACTGAGGAAAATTTGATTACCGGATCAATCTTTAATCCGTAAGAAATCCTTATTGGCTCCTTTAAATAAAAATCCAGCCTTTCCACAATGTTTACCATACTCAAGGCAAAAACTATGCTCGTTATAATAAAATTAATAAAGCAATCAAAAAATAAACATTGGTTAACGAATCTTTTGACATTAATATTTTTTATCAGCATTTTAACTTTTGTCGTGGATCAACCACTACAAAATCTTTAAAAAAATGAAAATAATTTTTATTTGGCCTAAGTAATATTATTCTTGTCAATAAATAAATAAGCATTATTTCAATGCGTTTATTTGCGCGTGATTAATAATGTAGCCTATTTCAAATTGAAGTTAGATATTCTACTAAGTTTTCATATTGATAAATATTATATTACATGTATGTTGTTGTGTAAATACCGGACAATAATGGCATAAAACTAATTAGTAGAATCTTTTAAACGTTAAGAATTAAAAAAAAAATGCATGATAATAACTTGATACACAAACAGAAAGTTTGACAATTACAATTTTAAGTTTGAACAATAATATTCAAATAACTAGGTGCCTATAACCTATTTATCCAACTTCTGTTTGATATTTAAAAAAAAATCAAATTTAAAAATTTCAATGTTGTACCGGTTAACAGAGAAACTGATATTGTGCTATTAATAAGAATTTGATTAATTTGTTAAATAAATAAAAATTACAAAAAAAAAAAATTTAAAAAAGTACCGTAAGTTATCTCTTATTATGCAGAGGCTACAAGAATAGCAACGATGAAACAAACAACAATGTTAAAAACATTCGATAGCCATTTTCGTGCAACATCCATGGCCATTCAATCTGTTGTAGATGTCGTATTCATGGAAATGTGGATGCTCAATGTCCATTGTCCAATGAGGCGGAATCACTTTTTAGCATACTAAATTCCATAATGCAATTAACCGGTATTGTCTATTACAACTGCTATCGTCATTAGTCAATGTCGGTCAAACTTGTTTAAAATTTTTTGACCATTCAATTAAAAGAATTCAAGTGTCGCTGTGTCGTGTACTACAGTAGGCCTACTAGGTAACTTTCATAAGGTTTCAGAACCCAAAGAGTGGAGGCAGTTAAAAGAGTGGAAGATGTCACTCTACCTTTCCAATGACGTCACGTCAATGACACATGCGTCATTGTCGGCTAGGAGCAGACCAACCCGCAAATGAAATTCCAACCTAACCTTTCCATAGGAAAACTAACCAATATTTTGACAAAACAATGAAGGTGGAGAAGTTTGTAATAACTATTTTTGGCCCGATAACTAAATTATATAGTCAAACTTTTTGTAATTTAAATTGGACAATGTACTGTTTTGTTATGAAGACAAATTTTTAGAAGATGCAGTAGTTTAAAATTACAAACTGCTGTTAGGCCTATTATGAGATTAAGCGAACACTGGCGTTAATAAAATTAAGAGATTCAAAGCCGAAACTGGTATTAGGGCTATCTATAAGATTCAAAGATAGAACTGGCGTTAACCAAGAGAATCAAATCGAGATTTTGAAGATTTAAAGCGAAAACTGGTGAGGAAATGAAGAGATTCAGCAAAAATGATAGTAAGATGAAAGTTTCAGAAAAATTAACATTTCATTTGATTTGCAGCAATTTATCTTTATTAATATACTGTATGCAAGAATATTATATTTTGTCATGCACGTATTTTTTTATTATTAACTAGTTGCTTTATATAATACAACATAATATTATTAATCTTATTATCAATCGCATTTAATTATAATCATGACACATTTCTATCTCCTTGAATCTGTCCATGAATTTGAATATTGCGTCAATTTCTACTACTGTGCTTTGACTGCATCCAGACACTTGAAATATAATATAATTTTCAATATTATATAATATAGGCCTACGGTATAACTTAATAATGCCGTAAGCTTATAATATAGCCTACTGCACTTACAAGTTGGATGTATTGCATGACAAACCCACAGCATTCGATCTAACAGAATATTTTATTAAATTTAAGGTATTTAAATTAATGCTAAAATCAACTCACATTTTCTTTTTTCGGCTCTTTTTGTTGGCAACCTTTAAACATGTATTCTATAGCTACTGTTGTGCCCTACAATTGAATGTCATTTTTCTTTAGCTTCAGCAACATGTACGCTTATTGTTATTTTTTTTTTATATTTTAATAAATATTAATATGAGCTAATTAAATCTAGGCAACTACTGTACTGTATTAGGAACAACATAATTATTGAGATATATATACAGTACTGTATATATAAATGCAAAGAAAATACCGCATTAAAAATATAATGAAATAATTTTTTACCTTGAGTTCCACTCCACATTCTTTATAGCACTCCTATATTTTACAACAAAGTTTATTAGTTTATAAACCCAAATAAATATGCGAAAAATTCTCAATCGTACTTCTTCTGTCTTTGTATCCTTATTCTTTTCCATGCATGCACTAAACTTTTCAAACTAAGATCAAAACAACTCATTATTTTGCTCTAGATAAGCTAAATTAATTTTATCCTTTTTGAATAGTTACCTTGGGCTTGTCCTTTTCGTTGCACTCTGTTTCCTCACCTGTAAACTGTTAAAGTCGTTTTTTTTTTTTTTTTAAAAAACTTTTAATATTTTGTAAAATTCTAATGTTTCTATTTAAATAGTTTTCCTACCTTACAAGCGCAGTCCACCAACGATGCCAAATAAACCAAAGATAAAGCAAGAATCACAACTTTTCCAGACAACATTTTTAAAATGTTTTATTTAAACTTTTTGTAGTAGTTTTACGGCTTGAAGTTAGTAAGTTGAATGATTTTTGTAACATTTCACTCCGTATTTATACACAGTTGGGCTATACTAGTTAACAGTAATTTTATTAACAATGAGAACTAAATAATAGTCCTACAAAGATTATAGAGAAAATAAGCTGCAATATTAAAAAGGGCCAATAGATATTTTTTGCTCGCACTATTGTATTCAACATTATATCCGATATAATTAACTAAATAAGAGTCAAAATTAAAATTTTGTTTTTATATTAGAGGAAGTCGGTATGCAGTACTGTATAATAAAGATTCAATTGGAATTTCCTGTTTTCTAACAATAAATCATCGAAACCTTAAAAATGAAATTAAAAAAAAATTAAATCTCAAATAATTTCAGAATAATTGCAAAATTGATAGCAAAATATTATTATTAAGTGAAATACCAATGTATAATTTTTCAAAAAGTTTAAAAAAAATAGAATTACAATAAATAAAATAAATTTGTAGAAATGGAAAATAATCAAAATCGATTTCTCTTACATGTGCATGTAGGTTACTACCGGTACAAATCAATGCATAAAATAAAAATTGCAAACATTAAAATTTATATTTTCGAGCAAAAAATGCTAAAAACTTCAATTACAAAAAATATTTTATATTGCTATTTAAAAACATTTGCTGGGTTTAGAAACTATTAAAAGTCAAGGCAAAGGCAAATTGAAAAATCAGACGAAAAATATGAAATCTAAAGTTAACTTAATTTCAATATTTGCCTTTGTCATCCATTTTGGTTTTTGTAAACGAGTAGAAGTGTTCTTAAATTTTACTCAAATCTTTTTTAAAAAAATTAAATTTAACAAGGATTAAGGGTGTCATTTAATTAGAAATAACGAGTAGATTAATAAAATTATAAAAAATAATAATTATGAAGAGCAAAAATGAAAAAGTTAGTGAAAAGATTTGTCCGATGAACGTTAAGGTCATCGGGTGTCTAATCAATTTGTCTTTTTTACCAGAAACAAAATGTCAAAATATAATCAAATTTTATAACAAATGTCTAATTTTTGCCTTAAATATGACTTTTAATAGTTTCTGAATTAAGCTAGCCTAAATTAAAACGTTGTTTAATTCTTCCGTGGCTCAGTGGCCGTGCTGACAGGCCTACACTTACACTTTATTTTTTTTAAAAATCTGCCTTTTTGAACTATTGTATGGTAAGGCATGAATTTAAAAAAAAATTAATTAGAATTTGGGGCTAAGCTTTTTTGCTCGTTCTTATGCTTAACTTCGTTTCTAATGTCGTCATTGGAATTGCACGTAAGTGAATAAAGTTATATTATTAATGAAAAAATAATAGACAGTTTGCGGTTTAGCTTTTTGCCTCGTTCCTATGCTTAAGTCTGGCGTTCAAGTGTGGACTTTCGAACTTATTTCTGCATAGATGAAAATAAAGAAAATTATTAAGTTCAAAAGTTCACACTTGTGTTTGTATTTTTTATAAAAAAATTTTACTTATGACGTAATTACAGCTTTGTGAATAATTTATTTACTTTTTAACTGCTTATAATAGATATTTTGCGGATAAGCATTCTTCACCGTTATATGCTTAAGTCCACTTCTTATATCGTCAGAGTTTGGAATTTATTTATTCATTTGCATCCATAAAGTCTAAATTACAAACTACGGCGATATACATGTAAGCTTGGGCATAAACATAAGAACGAGGAAAAAAGCTTAACCGCAAACCCTCTAATAAACATACAACTTTTAATTCTTACGTTACGTGAAGGTAAACTTACAATTACTCTCTAATTTTTTTTTCGTTGAAATCTGTCGCCTAATGAATTTCAACCTTTTGCAAGTCTGGTAAAACTGGCCGACTGCAATTACGCCAAAAACAAACTAGCCGACGGCATAAAACGCCGAATAAATTAAATTAAATTAAATTTAAAACTTAGCATCTTGTACCGCCGTATAAGAATTTAGAGACAAAACATCCAGAATTTCCGACAATAATTGTCTATACGCTAGCGAGAATACAATATTATTTTTAACAGTTACTGTATTTGTGTCAGTTTCTAAGTTTTAAAGTAAACGGCAATTTTTAATTTTAACCATACTTCAAACAGTTTTATTATCCATTGACCATCATTAAAATGAAAAGCAATAAGCCTACTGCAATTATTTGCCGCAAGCTGTAAATGCATAGGACCCGCCATCCTGAAGTAGACCGTTTAGGCTACCGGTACTTACATGTACAGTAGTTTAGTTAAAAAAGGTCAATGCGACACTGGCAATAATTGGAAAATGAATTTCATCTTTTTTCCAAAACAAAACAAACGAGCTTTAGCATACAGTATATTATTCGTAAGCTAACTGGTGAATGGGCCTACTAAAGTTAATTAAGAAATTCAAAGAGAACACTGATGTTAATTTAATTTTAGAGAATAGAGAATTAAATCGAAATATGACATTTGAAATAAAACGTAATTTAAATAAATTTAAAGCAAAAACTGACGAAGTAATTAAAAGATTCAACATCATTTTTTTCAGCTTAAAATTTATTGTTGAGAGGTTATCTCACACACCAACAAAACAAATTAGATCCAGGCAAATACTCGTATGACTTTGTTTACTATATGAGTTTCTAAATTACATTTTTTTTTTATAGTTGTACAAATAAAAAGGGTGCAACTAGTTTTTAACTTACTCTTACATGTAAACTACCTTTTAATTTGTTGTTGGTTTGGTTTCGCTACCCCATGCATTTTGACCACTATGAAGTTTATAGGGCCAGCGGAGGAATTCTGAGAGCCTCAAGAGGTCTTCCCTGTACGCGCCCGTGCACCCAAAAGTAGTTAAGAGTGGGAGTCACCCATGCAATGCAACTACTTGACAGACCAAGCGCTCCTTAACGTCAGTGATATTATATGCGTTTTGATAGCCAAGAACATTTGTTTAAGAGAAAAAAAAGTTAGTAAATGGTAGTCGAAGATAGTCTCCATCGACATTTAAACAATAATCATGAAAAAGTTAGGTTGAAACTTAAAGGACTGTCGCTGGCAGATATGTACAGTATAATGTACGTAGCCTACAAAGAGTTTTTGCAGACAATATAAAATCCGTCTTTCTCATCAATATAATTAAATGTGGCTCGCCACAACACTTAATAAATTAAATAAAATATCGTAAATACTTTTGGGTGCATAAACACATACAGGAATGATAATATAATTATTCGACGTCCCTTTCTTGCAAGGTTCTCGGTCTCTATAAACCTGAGCCAAAACCCAAGCCAACAAACAAACTTAGTTGGAGTACAAAATTAATTTTCAGATAATCTAATTAGGACATTATTCCCAGTGAAATTTCAAGTTGGTTTCAAGGGGGGTGAAATAATCTCAAAATGAATTATTAAAGTATTGGATCTGCGTAGACACTGTAGCAAAACAGACAAACTATTAAACAGGCAACTTATATAAGCCTAATTATGTTGTATACGCTATACATGTACTATATTAAATTATTTATGTTTTCCCTTGCTTGCTAACATAAAATAAATCGCCTCTAACACTTGCATAATAGCCAACAGTGAAATCCCCAAATACAAGCCCAAAATTGCTCCAATGTCGCAAAACAGGGCACCTAAGCGATAGGCCATTCGTTCATCGAATAAATGTGTGCCTTCTCGCAACGGAGCAACCACTAAACGAGTTCCGTCCGCTGCTTGATATGTATTTCTCGAATCAATCGTATATTCGTATTGATGTTTAACACACGGTTGTTTACACATTCTCTTACAATCTTTGACATTCGCAAATAAAGTGGCTGCCGAACTTTGAAAAGGCAACGGATACCCTCGCTTAAAATCTTCTGAAGTGGAACAAAGAGTAAGATTTGTTCTTTCAGCCGAAATAAACGGTAGACTAAATAAAACCGGCGTTTCGAATTAATTCAAATTGGAATTTCTTTTCACGATTATTTTAAAATTAATTAGTATAATATTAAAACTTACCGGCATGTTTTATTGCGTAGTATTTCATCGTCGTAACACTTCAAAATACAGTTGGAATATGTAGTTTGATCACTGCAAGGACGCCTGGTAATATTTTGGTATGAAATCTATAAGATAAACTTTTTGAATCAGAAAAACTTCAAGTTAATAGTCATAGACATTAAACAGGCCGCGATCCCTTTAAAAGTGACTGACTGAATACAAAAAAAGAAAGCATTTATTATAAGGGGAAAAAAACCAAAACAAAAAAAAAAAGATTAAAATTTGCCAAATTTTTATTCCATTTTTGTGCATGCATGTGACCAAAGATCACAAGAACGATAGAACAAAATGATCTTTGATAGTAACTTAATAAAATTAATTGAGTATGATAAAGCTACACTATGTACTTGTAAATGAGCGGGTGGATAAATAGAGGACATTTTGTCCATTTGGGCATGTGTCCAGTTGAGCATTTGCCCTTGGCGTTTGCCAATTTAAATGTACTATGCATTTAAATTACTTTTACGGGTACAATGCACTGTACCGGTAGTTGTTTTATTTCAGATTGAATACGATAACTTATAACACTAGTCTTACTTTGCGATAATTAAAATAGATAAACGTGCTGGTCTTTGAAGCCATCTGCATGCCCCTCTCAAATACACCGTATGTAATATCCACAGAAATGTCATGAATAAAAATCTATAAATTATTACAAAGTAAAATTAAACAATTTATTTTATAACTTTAAATTGCAGAATACAATTTACTCTAGTTTCAAATGACCAAATGAATTCAAGCTGTATGATTACACTAGCCACCAACCCAGCATAGGAATAAGGTTCGGCTGCAAAATGGACACAAAATTCAATAATAATTTTGAAATCGGTTTTCAGATGGTGTGCAAAACTTTTAATCAACGCATTATATATTGTATTTTTACTTACTTAAAACGATCAAATTAAATGCAGAAAAAATACTAACTACCGGTAAAGTTATTCTGTACAAGTAGTCTCAAATTTATATTTTAAGATTATCAAATACCGATACTGTATCATAATATACAGTTCGCAAAAAAAAATATTTTGCACACCCTATTAATATTTTTTTAAAAAAATGTACAACAAAATGAATTATTTTATCCTAATTATTTTTAGTCTGTCACAATTAAGTACTTTTATTTTAATGTATGCAAAGCATAATAATACAGTATTGGTAAATATTCAGAAATGAAAATGTAGGCTACTTAACCCTTGTAAAAAAGTATTTGTACGTAGGGATTTTAAGCTGGCCGGGGTTTGTTGACATGTTGGGAGATAAAACAATTTCTAGTAAAACTTATGTGTCAATATGTAGGTAATGTTTTTGATCATATTCCCATATTATGTAATTCTCCATTAATGCTGCTGTAGGCTAATACCACAAGTAGTCAAAAAGAAATGCACTTAATATGATGTTCAATTTAGTTTCACACTGAGGTGGCATGCAGTGTCATGGTTTTGCAGCACCATGGGCTAAAGTTACATTGGAACATATGGGAATATGATTGGCCATAAATTAAAAAATATTGACAAATAATATTTACTAGAAGCTTAAAACATTCCTATTTGCAAAAACATTTTTTCAAGGCTCAAGTACATTTTAATTTTTAATATTTTTGTTTCTTAATATTTACCAATATGTATTATTATTTTTTGCATACATTAAAATAAACCCAACAAAAATAATTTGGATGCAATAATTATAAACGTACGAAATTCCAGTGTGTAGCAGAGCCCTAACAATGTATAAATCCGTTTCCAATTAGATTGCTTAAAGCAATAATTTTTCAAACTGTAGCGACACTGAAATAATTGAGAATAAAATCATTCATAATTATTCAAACAGGCTATGCGAGACTATACAATTTAATTTACTTTAACAATGTAACCCGGCCAGTTATTTCCGGTTAAAGTCCAAATGTCCGTCAGGTTAAGTCCCGTATTGAGAAGTTGATAAATGTCCGAAACATTTCTCTTTACCATTTCTTCCTTAACGTATTCAGTTTCAAATCCATCAAATGGACAAATGGAAATCGAAGGATAACGGAGTTTATCTTCTACTTGAAACTCGTAAGAGATGATGATAGGTTCGCTCGTGTAATACAGAATTCTCTCAAAAATCTGAAAAATACTCAAACCGAAAAATGCGATGGTTATCAAAGCAAGAATTAATTTTTTGGACAAGGATCGATCGTTTATGAAAATATTTTGAAATCCTGGAATATTTAAACTGTGAAAATTAAACCGGTTTTTCATCTTTTTTTCCCTACAATTACTCTAGTAATGAATATAAAATTTAATGCTCTTTTTTTCTTTGGACGAACCAAACTGAGAATTTGTTTTTCTATATAAAGCATAAACCCAATTCAGAAAACCAAACTACTGTATATAAAAATCGTTTAAAATATGGATGATCAAATATTTATTATTAATATGAAACATAACTTAATTGCACAGATAGGATTGTAGCAGACCCATAACGAATTCATTATTGCAAAATTACTCGTTGCATAAATATTAGATGGCGCTAATATAAAGTTTCTTCGATTTTCCGCTGCACTTAAAAATATTATATTAATATCATAATTATCATTATAAATTAATAATAAACGTTAAAGGTTTGGAAACCTTTTAACTCCACGATTCTGAGACTGCACAATTAATTTCTAAATTAGATTACTTTTGGAAATTACGGTACACTATAATTTTGTCAATATTAGGCGTACTATTTGATGCCTGTACAATTGACTACGTTAAAGTGCCCCGCACCGCAAATAACATAAAAAAATCATTTTAAAGAAGTAGAGAATAAAAATTATAATAAATTAAACAAAATATAAAATATATCCTTGTCAATTGCAACTGTGCAGCAGTTTTTTTCGTCTTTTTTTTGATGCAAATTTAAATTATTGCTTTTTCCTTCTAAACAGTCACAATTATAATACATGAATAATTTATGATTTTCGATCAACTTATAAGTAATTTTAAAATAAATTGATGTGGCACCTACTGAATAATACAATTAAAAATCAAAATGGCTTGAAAAATAAGTTTTCTCCAAACTTGTATACAATAAATAGCATAAATATTAATATCCGAAGTAAAATAAATCTATCAAAATAGCTTTACCACTATAACATAAATTTTTCGAGTAATTCGTTCGATCAGCGTCTAAAAGAGCTGTTCGAAGTTAAACATTTGACGTAATAACAGGATCCTTGGTTGAGTCCCGTCCGAAAATCTGCGCTGGGATTGGTTGGAGCAGAGGCACTGCGACTAACTAGATGAGCTTTGCACCTACGAATATAAAGTCAATTAAAATTCGGTTACAGATTGATGGTATAAATTATAAATATTTAACTAAACATCTGCAGTATTCTAATTAAAAAAATGAAAATTTAAATAAAAAAAATTTTGTAAATGCCAAATCTTACTAATAACTGGATGAGATGTGCATGCGGCGTGATTATTTTATTTAAAACCGAGTTTGCCATGCTCTCTTACAGGAATGTTGATCTAAAATTGCAACAAAACCAACATCACAAAATAAAGCGAGTGCTTAGGCATAGTTAAAAGCAGCTAAACAAAACATAATGAAAATAATAATAAATTTTTTTTAAAAAAAAAAGCTTTAGTATAATTATTAGCAATTTCACATACCTAACTTAAATTCCAACTTCTCTTTTTTTTAATTATTACATAAATATTTCATTAATTATTATTAAATAAATTATTATTTTCTATAATAACATAAGCGGTTACTTGGGAAAAGGAACCCAAATAACCCAAATCTCTGTTAAGAGCTTTAATAATAAAAAATTATTTTTGCCAATGAAATAGATTACAAATGCAATATTTCATTTGTAATCAATAAAATTTTGGCATTAAATAATAATAAAAAAAAATAATAACACTTTATTTGGGAGAATGTACGAGTACTGTATAATGTAGCAAACAGGATCTTAACTATATTTTTAAATATTTAAGTTTAAATGCTCTTTAAAAATCTACCGAAATTCTGAAATAACCGATTAAAATTCAATTACTTATTCTAGTATTAAAGTTTGATTAAATGCGAGCACCTTTCAGGTGAACCCTTTTTCGATCAAACTTCTACTAAATTATTCACTACCGTACACTACGCCTTAACCATTTTTATATCAATATTATTTTAATAACATTGTCCATACTGTTTATTTACTAAATGATTTCAATTGATCAAACAACGCAATACCAAATTTATATAAAAGGTATTGCAAATCAATACGAATGTATTGGTCACCCAAAAAAAAAAAAAGACAGTTTTATACATATCCAAAAATTGGATAAAACTAGTAACTGCTGTTCAAATATTATAATACATGTACATAAAAAGTTGCAACATAAGAGTACATACTGTAATTGAATAAAGTCCTGATTATCTTTTACTAACTCATTAAAATTATCAATAAACTTTTATGATTATACCCCCCATTGATCTTTTTGTCATTTAGCTGCCAAATATGTACAGGAACTCTCACTATTTGAATGTTTACTAGCTTGCTAGCTTGATTTTTTTTTTATATAAAAAACTAAACTAAATTATTTAAATTATTGTTTACGAATTCGAAAAATCATCCACAACCGTCAATTAGAAATAAAATTGTTTACAACACTTACACATTAAATCATTATACAAGAAAAGAGATTTGAAGTATCGCAAAGATTAAGTCCTAAGATACACGGTAAGTTGTTAGAAAACCATTAGACCGATAATAGGAAAAATAAACATTGAAAATTTTAAAAAATAGTTTTAAAGTTGGAATTTCAGCACATTGTAAGAGTTAAAACTTTACCAAAATTACACCGGTCTGTCTTCTGCGATAAGTCTACTTCAAGTATGTAGGAAAAATCAATATCGATCGTATTATAATTATACAGCTCTTTGGAATAACTCAACCAAACTAAAAGTAATTATAGTCATTATTTTAATAAAAATTATACCCGCCAAAAACTAACAACTATCAAAAATATCAGATAAAGCAAAAAAAAAAAATTTAAAAAAGAAATCACATCCACGAAAACACAATTATATTAAAAATCAAAATTGGCACGTAATATCGCTCAAGTATACTATAGTCACCGTGATGATAATATCGAAATTAGTTAAGAATTGTTCTGTTGAACCAAAACATTTGAATTAAATACTTTCTTAGAATTCATCGTCATTTTAATATGAATATAAAATTTTATAATTATTATGTGCAAATATTTTGTTTCTGCTTGCTTTCCTTTAATAAAATTTAGGAAAGCGGAAAAATGTACATGTACAGCAGAAGTTCGTCTCGCATTCATTCAACTCAAGTTTTAACATGTGACAGTAATTTCAAATCACAGAACTATTATATCACAAAGTCATAACTTTAACGTTAAATTAAGCAAAATAAACACTATAATATTATTAGAAATTAATATCGTTGGCGAAAATTACAAGACAATTACCCCTCGATTTTGAAATTTGTAAAACCACCGCCTATAAAAACATTCGTAAATCTCTTTTAAAATTTATTAAATTTCCACAAAAAAATAGTTTGCAAGAATAATTATTAATGAGAAAAAAATAATACCAAAAAGAAAAGAAAATATTGTTAAGTAAAGAAAATAGATTTCAGATTTTGGAAAAACGAACTCTCAAACAGATTCTAAATGATATATTTCTAAGAATAATTTTATGGAGAAGCTTAAAATTGTTACAAGTTCTCAGAAATACAGAATTCAAAACCAAACTTCCGGTCTAAATATAGTTTGAAACTGTGTCAAATATTTCATATTTGACGTGGGTTCTACCAAAACTAAAAAAACTGGAATATACAAATTTGTATATTAAAATATTCTTGCAACGTACTTAAATTTTATGAATTTGTGATTTCACACAAGAAAAATGAAACAATTTTTTTTTTTAAAAAAAACTGTTATTGGTCGAAATGTATCTCTTACAATTGCCCAAATATGTTTCTAATCAACGGTTTTAAAACTGTAAATGCTAAAATTAAATTACTTGAAATCGAGTTATATAAAACTGTAAAGAGAATTTCATTCGTACGACTTTCATCGATTTTTACATGCAATAATTATTTGATGAAATCGAAACTTGACAACAGAATAAAAAAGAGAGGGAATAAAACAACCAAATATTTTGAATGGAAACAACATGCCTTGTTAGAAGAAAATGAAAACGTTATGGATAAATAAAACGAGAGAAAGACGAGCAGTCATAACATTTTTAGAATCACTTTCCATCACTAGTTAGAGAAGAAGATTTCGAACAGAAATTCTTCAGACAAAACAATAATAAATCTTAATAATAAAAACTTTTAATAATGCTAAAGTCGTCTGCGCTAATTATTTTTTTCTTCTTTGTTGACATACATCGCGAATAACCCCAAACACGATATCTGTTCAATTACATCTCCAATATCTACAAATACTTTTTGTAAACTATTTATCGTATCACTATTTATAAATTATCGACAACTTATAATTACGTTTAAAAACTGACTGATTTTTTCCCCTAAATGCTCTCAACTTCATTCAAAACACGATTTTTCAATAAAAAAAAGTATACAAATCAGTTAACGTTTCAATCAATCAATCAAATAACGAGTCATTTTGAAAACAACAAAATTCTAGCTGTCATAATATTGTCAGAAACCGCTGTCATTTCGGTTACTGTTGTAAATAGCAGCACGATAACTATACCTATCTGAAATGTTGCGAGCTCCTCCAGAATGATCCTCGCAAGCTGAATCAGACAACAATGTTGAAATTTGCCCTTCCCGATCATAAAAATCGCCAACAGCTCCGTCGTTTTCCCTCTCGTCTACTTCACCGATAAATGTCTCAACCAAAGAAGGCTCCAACTCAGGATGTTGAACCAATTTTGACCTCATAAGTAGCACATAAGTTCGGTATCTCTTCAACTAAAAATTGATTTAAAAATAAAATCATGTCTATAAGTTTATCGTTTAAATTATTTAAGTACTGTACTATGATACTTTACATGAAAATATACGATTACAACTGTATCAGGATTAAAAATTTAACTTCAAATTAAAACAATTACTTCATACTGAAGATACATTTCTTTCTCCTGATACTCGTTCAGATATCTTGACTTAGCGCCGCGTTCAGGAGGTTTCGATCTGTGCTCTTCTAGATCTTGTTCCAAGTACATCAGCCTTTTCTCGTGATCATGTAATTGATCCCTCTTTTAAAACAACGAAATAAAACTCGAAATTAATTTAAAATTAAAAAAAAAATGGAAACCATCGATCTTCCACTAGCTTATATTATAATTATTATTCCAGAGTGTAGTATTATTATTAAACAAAATGATCACCACGTTCAGTTTTGATTGACTACAAGGCAAAAGTGGGCGTTGAAACTTTCTCTGTGACCCTACAGCACCCGCTAAAGGAGGAGCGGAAAGACTAGCAGCCACAAAATTTATTGTATCGATCCAACTTTGCAGCTCTTTCGAATCACTGTTAGAGGGGAATTGGAGCGTAAGAAATAGCCCGACAGTTTAATTTAAAGAATGTAGCAAATTTAATTCAGCCCATTGTTCTGACCTTGTCTGAAAGAGGTATTCTGCCCATTCAGCAGTCTGCAGGCGGAAGACATGTTGCTTTTTAGTGTAATCGCTGGCTTTGGTAGCTATACTGTGGTGTATCCTAATGGAATTATGCAGGTTATCGTACAATTGGTTCTTCTTAAACCCGTGCTCATCCTAAACAAGAAAAGACCGTATAAAAAGCAAATTTAATAATTAAAAATTATGGTTTAGTAGCCTACTTTATGCAGATAGAGCACCAAATCTTTTAATGTTACGTAAAACATTTTCCAACTCCTTTTTCCTAATGGTGCTAACAAATTAAATAATTAATCATTAAATAATTTCCTAAATATTTTTTAATTAAATAATTATTACTCCTTTTTCCATTAGGTTCCACACAGCATTTCCTCATTACATAACCTTTCTTGTATTCCAAAGCATTTACCGAATTTGGCATCTTATTATTTTTTTATAATTAAATTAATAAAAAATGAACTTTGTAAACTGCCTTTTACCTCTAAAAAGGGGTTGTGACCAATGAGATTTGGTAGTTCATCTGGATTTCTCCTCTGCAAATCCGGAGGACCAGGCATTTCTTCCGGCTCATCATCATCGCTAAGACAATTATATAAAAAATAAATACAAATAAAGAGCAGGATATCAATTTTACACTCTTACAAAGCCCATTCCAAAGGCTGTGATTTAATTGAATGATAACACGCTTTTAAAATATCTTTTGGAAAATTTTCACCATCATTGAGCTCGGCAAGATTATCGATAAATTCAGCACATGTCATTTTCCGCCCGATATTCTAAATAATAAGTTAATAAATTAAATATGTTTTAATAAATAAACGACAGAAATATTATACCTGTCCATGTAAATCGGTATTAAGTAACATAAGTGCGCACGTCAACGTGTGAACGGCGTCTGAAAGGGAATATTTAATGCAAATTTAATGTTACTGCATTCATTTATCAGTGCTTAAGTTTTTTCTTCGCAAAACTAAAAAATGCAAATATTATACTGCAATCAAATGTTAACTTACTATTCACTCTTCAAAAAATTGATAAGTCTTAACTTTGATTGCATTGTTGATTAATTAAAATAAACCCGAACTCGTGTTTCGCATTCTTTCGTTTAAATAAATCTATTATTATAGGCCTAAGTTGAATACGAAACTCAAAAGTTAAAAAGGAAATAAAGTTGTAGGCAAAATCAGAATCAGAATTTCTTACAAAGTCCTAAAATATTGGCCACGATATTGTAAAATGCGTAATTTGTTAGAACACTTAAATAATAATTTGTAATAAAAATTATCTGAAATTAATTTTCTTGAGAGGAAAAAATAAATGAATGCACTATATAAACCTTGTGAATTAAAGCTTCCCGAATTACAGCTGAGATATTGATTAGAAAAATGCACTAAAACTCGTTCCCGCTCTTGCGTCTCTCCAGTCAGACAGAATTGTCGCAAGAACTTTCGAAGAGCAACGTCGAGTGCGTCGCCGGTGAATTCAAAAAACTTTAAGTATTCTTCCGCCACCACTCGACTGAACTCGTTACTATAAAAATTAATAAAAAAAGTAATAAGTCTTTCATGCCCCATAAAATAAAATCATGTGAATTGTTTCCAATACTTTAAATTCCCATTCACATTTCCCTGGTTTTAAAGTAATACAATGTCATGTTCTTTAATAATTTTGCAAATTGGATTTGTTCATGAGTATTTTTTAAGAGATCATTTTTCATCAGCATTATAACAAACATTTTGCCTCTTACCTCAATTCTTTTACAAAAATAATAAGTCTAAAATCAATATAAATACGTAGTTCCATTGACCGTGTGGATTGTTATTGCTGTATTTTCATTTCTCAGAATTATCGTTTTTATTAATACTCGTGAGTATTTCTTTAAAAAAGCAAACTACATGTTGTACCCAATTTGCAAAATGACAATATCACTCCCAACAGACGTGGAAAGACGGAATTAAAAGTTTATAACGGAAAGATTCACAAGTCTTACTTTTTACAAAGATGCCGCGATACATCACTCTTCTTAAACCCTTCCAAATTAAACAGTCTTTTAGCTAAGCGGGAAGCGGAAGGCATATCCACAGCTTTGGGACTATAATGAAAACTGTGCAGAGACTCGATATCCGAATCGTCATCCGGCGGAGGCGATCCACTTTTGCGCAACTCACGTTTCGCCAGAATTGTTTCCGCACTCAATACATTGGAACTAGAATCAAATTGCTGCTGCAGTATCAACTGCTGTTGATTTGCAACATTCGAATTCCAACCGTTTAACTTTGGCACCGTAGACAGCTGTTCTCTTATCCCCTCCGTAACATTTCTCGAAGACATCTTCTCGTTTGAATTATTAGCTCCCGATTTGCAATTATTCGTAACTTTAGAACTAGAACTCACAGCCACATTAAAATTTTGATTCGCAATATCTTCCGTTGGAGATGATATTAATTCACCGTTTGTTTTCTCCGTTCCTCTTTTAGCTAAAATATCATTATTTAAATTTTTATTATTATCCGAGACAGAATGTTCAGGTCGACTATCATCGTTCTCTAACTCAACAGCCCTGCTGCAATCATCAGAACTTGTCGGACTGGCAGGATCATCCGCGTTTAAATCATTACCTCTCTGGTTGTAATCTTCTGAAAACCTCAACGGACAAGATATTGAGGTGGGCGAAGTGGCTGGAGACGTTGAATTAGAGCGAGGTAAAGTTGGAGCTCGTCTTTTCGACCCAAATTGTTTAGTGGGAGATGAGGATCTTAACGGTTTATAAGTAGGAGACTGTAAAGGTGAAGAGGGCGAAGAGGAATGAGGAGAAGAAGATACCGAATCATGAGATATCGGCGCGTTATAGGTCCACACGATACGTTCATTAGCAACGTCATCATGTCGCGTATCTAAAAGAGTATTAACGGAAGAAGTAATATCGTCGTCGAAATCGATACTAACCGTGGTGAGAAAATCCTTCTGTAAATGATCTTCCGAACGCGAAGTTCTCACAAAATTTGTGGTGGGATAACCTAAAGCTGTTTTTTTATCTGCAATGGGACTGCACAGGGAGGGAGACTCTCGTTTTAAACCTTTACCTCCTCGAAACCTGGCGTCTCCGTCTTCGGGACTGGCAGGGGCCGAAGATTGACTTCCGGCGTTGCGGTAATCCATCATCCGTTTGGATTTGGAAACCATGGAATTATTACCTGAAGCTTTGGCGTTGAGATTAAGGATTAAATCACCAGTCATCATAAACGTTTCAAAACGTGGTGGTGTCCACGCTTGTTGTTGCTGTGGCTGTTGCTCTTGCGGTTCCATTGGAATTTTAATGGAACGAGGTTCATCGCTTACTTCGGTGGGAGGAGAAGATGATCCGTTTTTTAACGTCGCTTTTTCACGCATCCCGTTGGTTTCAATTTCACCATTACCACTTATCACTACCGGAGAAGATTCACTTTCCACACTACACACTTTATTTGATACTGCAGTTTTATTAGAGCCGCGTCTGCGAACTATTAACTCACTTACACCATCTAAATCCTCTTTAGTTATTGCCTTTTTCAAAGTGTCCATATCATTAGACGAGGATAAATATGTTCGAACTTTCTCTTTAATAATGGGATCTAAAAATAAACAAAACAAACAATAAATATTATTGTCTTTTTAAATGTTAAAAATAATTATAACTAATTAAAATTACGTGATGCAATACATTTCACATTCCCATTAAAACATTTTTTCATTACTTTTTCTAATTTTAAAATGCTTAAATCATTAAAAATGAAATTAAAAATTATATTAGCTAATAAATAGAAACAAAAAAATTCGAATTTCAATAGAAAGCTACCAACTCAGTGGGATGCCTTCGTGTGTTGGTAGCTTTCTATAAATCCAAATACAGGATAACAAAAAAAAAAAATGCTGGTTAACTGTTTGGAATATTAGAGGGTATAGCATTGTTTGAGGCTTTTTAGGTTTTTACATATTGATTAATACATAATGTATTTTTTATAAGCTTACTATACAATAATTATAGTTCAAATTCAATATTCGGAATTTTGAGTTGGTAGCTCTGTGCCCAACACCGTCCAATTGACCTAAACAGTTAAAGAAATCAATAGTTAAAGGGCAAAATCTAGAGGTCGATTCAGTTTTAATCGTCTCTTATCTTGTAATTTACGAAATATTTTTGATTATTTGAAAACAAAAACCCCAAAAATATTCAACCAATTTTTTTAAAAAATATCAAGCATTAATTAAAACAGGATTTGAAGCGGAAAAATTATATTTATGCGCTGATTTATTCAAAGTTATGCAAACAAAAATATTACTTTAAAAAAATAATAAGCAGATGTTTTAAATCTTTGTTATTTTAAAATTTAAATTGTTGCATGCAAGATAATAAATATTAATTATTGTATTTTGCATAGTGGGCTTCCTTAATTTCACATAATAGCATTTCTATCATTACTGTATTTACTCTTCAAATTTTTTTTCTTTTGAAAAAAACATGATTCGCTATAAAATTATAAAACAAACCGTAGGCCTATACGTTTTGTTTATCCCAAAAAATTTCTTTTTTTTTTTACAAAATAAGCAAATAAATTAAATTGCTTAGACCAATAACTCTACAAACTTAACAAAATAATTGCATACTGTATTTATTATGTACTCCTGTAATTAATAAAATCAAAACCATTAGATGCAAAAAAATATAAAAATAAAAAAAAAAAGTTTAAGCTGAAATGTTTCAAATAATTTCCAAATAATATCTCAAAAGTCTCAGATTTAGAAAAACAAAGAAAATTTGTAGTTAAAATGCTTTATTAATCCTTAAACTTACTACTCGTGTTTTTAATTAGATTTTCGAGAATTCTAAATAAAAAATTAATCTTTTAGTATACACATTACCAAGCTTGAAGCAAGCGCATCAGTCGCTCATTTATTTTCAAGTGCTATGCTACTGCTGTGCAGTAAAATTATACTAAACGGTGCGCCACGTAAGATTTAAATAGTTTAAAAAAAAAGAATTAAAATAAGATACAACACCACCTCTTTTCAATTTTAATCTGACTAGATCGCTGGAAAGTCTCAGGCACTTCAGCACTAAACGTAAGATAAAAAATACATTTGTTAAATTGGTGGGTAAAACCACACAAAAAAAAATTCATATTTGAACAATCAATAATAAAAATACATAAATAGATTAAAATTAGTCGTCCATCAAATTTCAACCCAGAGAACTGTAAAGACACATGACAGACAGTGGTTGAACTTGTTGAATGAGTCTTCTTCCTCATAACCCAAAGCCATAGCTAACCTACATACATGAAATGACACTGTACTTACTGTTCTATACTTATCTCACCTTCCTTGGTAGTGAGAGTAAACACTTCTTTATCGTTCACCTCAAGTATCACATCCCCGGCTTCCAGCTACACAAAAACAGGAAAAGAAAAAAAAAATTATTAAAAAATTAAATCTCAAAAATGTTTGACAGTAAATCATGAGAAACAAGACAATGCCCAAAATTAGACTAATCAACAAAATGTCTAGCCTTAAAATTAAGAATTTAATTATATATCGTCAGTGTTCATGGAAATCGATTTTCTGATTCACTGGTCGACTTTTACTACCTCGTTAATTGGTGGAAGGATTGCTGGCCCGTGTGTCACAACATGTGTCACCTCGCGTCTGCCTCACAAAAATCCCTTTCGGGATCCCACTCTACTTAATAGTATACGGCTATACGCAATATAATCCCATGAGAAGTTTGATAGGTGCGTAAACCAAACAATACACAAATGAAAAAGTTGCGATATTTCGTAATTTGTCGAAAACTAATGACGTCACTTCTTAGGTAGAAATTCATTAAAATTACGGTATATATTTTCAAAAATTTTGCGCAACATTTTTTTTTTTTCTGAATTATGAAACTCAAGATTCTCAATAATATGTAATAAAAAATATCATTCGATTAAATTATATCATTCGTACTATCAACTTTGACAACAATATTATTCTAAATAATGATTTTAAAAAAACTTGTGAAACAATTTACAACACGATTAATTTACACTATTATTGGTAGTAAAATATAAAATAAAACCAGAAATTAAACTGACAGTGTATACGGTAAGTATTTGCTAAACGTCGTCCAATTCTGGAATTGGTAAATTTTAAAGACAAAAACAAACAACTGAATTTTTGGAAACTCAAAATGTATTTAATGCTGAGCAATCAATTAAAACTTTTTTCCGGGATAATAATGAGCTTATAAAAACTGATTCAACCAATGTGTCTCTTAACAATACATATTGTTTCTAAGATAGCCCCAAATAAATAGATACTAAATAACTAACTTTATTAAGCAATGAGCAATGTTGGTAGTAGTACATATTTGTTGTTATGCTTTAACATGTATTTGCATTAATTTTAATTGATGGCTTACTTTGTATACATTAGTTGAATAAAATGACCCATACCTTTTGGTATATTATTATGGGTGTCATTAAAAAGTTAAAAGTGAACAAATTTTATTTTAACAAAATATAAGATTGTTAATACTAAGCAAAGTATTGTGCAATAGCAGGTTGATAATTACGAGAATGTTGAAACCAGTTGTAATGCGTCAAAAGATAGAATTCCACGTAAAAATACCTTTACAAGTTTACATTGTACACTACGTACATGTACAGGTATATTCAACAGTAAAATCTCAGGATAATATTGCAATCGTTGTTTATAAAAATCATAGAGCTTACTGTACAAGTGATTATAAATTTCCAGTGAAGAAATTTCGTTTTAAACATGTTAAGTTAGCCGGGATTTTCAACGAACTCAAAACACATTGCGTGCGGTAAAAATTCTTGCGTTTTGCGCCTGATATAAGTTCATTGCCTCATCAAGTAAACTTTTCAATTACATGTACTACAGTACATATACTACTCTTCTCCCCTCCCCCTCTCCTCCCCTTCACTCCACCTATTCCCCTCCCACACATCATCGGCTCTGTACTTGAAAGCATTATACGTGTCCTATACAACTTTCATTTATACTTTCATATACAGTTGTACTCGAATCAGATTGCGCAGACTATGTTTACCTTTTCAATTTCAACCCACGAACGCGAGGCGTATACCGATCGCACTTACTATACTAGGCTGTACAAAAAGCTCGAAAAATCATCAGAACGGAGTGAAAATGAATAATTATTATTATGAGCCGTGAATAGAGATGAATGAGGAAATTAGCTCCAACATCATACTTGCGCATTATTTTTACTGTACTGTATCATTATTAAGACTAACTATAGAAACTTAAAAAACAAGAATTTAGATTTTATTACTTAACAGCTGTTCAACGAATTAACTTTTCAATATGAATGAATTTGAATAATTATTCAACAACAAATTAACAGAATGTGAAAAAAATTTATTTAAAGTGTGAAACATTATGCGGTTTAACGAAGCGTCAATCCAAAAAAATGTATGCAAAATTTTGTTTTAAGAAATTCAATTTTTTTAAACTCCGCATATAGAATTTCATTTACCGGTATGTTGAAAACCAGCGCGTGTCGAAGAGTGTACGGCAATGCAAACAGATTAGCGTTCTAACGCAGCCTACCGTAAAAATAATAATAATTGAAAGGGAATCAATAGCATTCTAAAAAATTCTTTTTTTTTTTCTTTAAATAAAACATTAGAAGTCAAAATGAAACTGCAAAATATTTATTTAATTAAGAAAACGCTATTCCTAAGCTACCGGTAATTACCGTAAAATTGAACATCAATGTTTTTTCTGGCAAATGATGCCCAAGTAAAAAAAAAACAAAATCTTAAAATGATTGTAAATTCAAAATTTTCAAATTTATGAATAACAAACTGCAGATAAAATGCTTTCGAATAAATTTCAAAATCTGTTTTGACGACAGAGTTAATAGCTTCACGTTGGAAACGCCGCAACGAAATCCTTTAGAGATTTATAAGAAAATTTACGTTATAAATTGAGCACATAAATACACCACGTAGGAAGGAGAGAAAAAAATCTGCTAAATATGTAATAAATTCTCCAACCATCAACTTATCATTTTGAGATCTAAATCCCGATAACCACGAACAGTACTATTATAAGGCACAACCCTGATACATGTACATAGCCTACTTGCAATAATAATGATTATTATTGTTATCACCTCCAGCGGACCAGTTACGGTGTGAAAAGAGGAAAGAAAGAGAGAAAAAAAAACTGAGAACCAGAAAAGTAAAATATGCTGGTTTGGTGATGGAAAGTGTAGAACAACAAACACAGGGTCTACCAGCTGTTTATCGACGTTTTACAGAAACAAGTCTAGTACACACGTCGCTGATGGTGATCGGAAGTGGCTCCCACGGTTCCCTACTTAAATACATAGCGCACAGCTGCTTATTAAGGCTCAAGCATAAACAAGACTAAGATCTACGTGTGTCGCCACAACTTCAATTCCACATAAAATTAATTTCAATACCCAACGCGATATCTTTTAGCCAAATAATAAGGAGGAAAATAGCTGATAAAAATAAATTCCGGGAAAGTATTCGATTTCCTCGCTTCGAAAATCGATCGTCCTCTAGCTGTATGGTACGGCAAACTATCCACCACAATAATTATATTATAACAAGGCTCAAACAGTACTAATCATAAATTTGTAATAGCATTCATCTTAATGCGAGGCAAGAATCAACTAGCACGAGCTTTTTTGATAATTTGTTGACATTTATTTTTCCGTTTTTATAGGACATCAAAGATATTAGAATATTCGAAATGCTGTACGCACATATTTAAATCCGGAGGGTGGTCAAGTTACATGATATTATAATTTCCAAATGAAGTACCGCATAAAAATCAAATTCTAGCCGTTGTAGAAATAAATAACCCCAATTCTGCTACCACTAATACAGTTCAAGATGAATTATTTCGGTGGAGATACAAAGCTTATAATATGTTGTTGTTTAACATACATTTGTTCTTGAATTTTTAAAATAAATCGTTAAAAATTATTTTAAAGAGGAACCGATTACCCAACCTTTACATATTAAAATAGTTTCGAACAGTACGAATTTGTATAGAGCGAGTTTTTTTACTTCACGCAATAATAATTGTACAGTGTAATGTATGCTGATTGGGGCTTTGCTGTATTCCACCGCAAGAATAAAATTGAACTGCCTAATGTAATCGAAAAACCAACTCGGTTGCACCCACCTAGTTTCTACGACAGTGTAAACACACACCCGAAGATAGAAAAAGAAAAGCAAATAAAAAGGTATAGATAGTTATGGCGAGACAAACCTATTCGTTCCATTAAAGAGCATGCTGACGGTCCGAACGCGAGCGGCAAGGGAAAACAAGCCACCGGAGACCGGCGGATATTAACCGTTATTTGAGGCTTTTATTCCACACATTAATTCAATTAGTCAAGTCATCATCATTTCTAACCCGCCAACACTATTCCACCGTTCCAATATACGCAGTAATTTCGCTGGTTGAACACGGCTCGACCGATCCAGCCAACTCATTCCCGAACCCCGTTCCTTCACCGAACCCACGATAAACATTCCATCGATTTCCTATCCAAGTAAGTATTCAACGTAATGGCGTGAATAATCAAAACTAAGAACGGCAGAGTAGTTGAGAAGGAAAAACCCAAGTAGAATCCATAATAGTGAGTTAGTTAGGAAAAGAAAATGCCTCGGTGGCTGGTGACACACGGATGGAGGCGCGCGCGAGAACAGCACAAGCGTAGCCGAAGCCAGACGAAGAAAAGCAAAGCATAAGCGGTGAAAAGAAGCTACGACTACATGTGGTAAATCAATAACAACTGCAGCATTCAATATCAAAAAGTAAGGAGGCTGGCTGCTTGGGTGGAGGAACCGAGAGTGTAAATACGAGCTGGAGTGCCACCACTAATAATTCCCTCTCTAACAATTCATCTTTTTTTATTTGTATTTATTATTATTTTTATACGTGAGGAAGAGTGCGATGCGATATACGACTGTATTATAAGTGCATAGATAGTAAGCTTCCGGGTAAAATCCTATCGATATCCAATTTTAATTACAATTTATTGAACCACGTCTCGCGATAGCGACGAGTTCGAATTCCATCGTCGGTAGGTGACACTTGCGAGGAACAAACAAGCACCGACTGATAGGTTCACACCTACAGTAAACAGATTAAGAGGGCGGGAGGGAGGGGGCTCTGGGTCTCGCATTTTCTAGAAAAAGCTCCTGCGACCACTACTATTATACATGAACCGTAAAATGTTTTTACAACGGAGTTCAGAAGGACAGACCATCTGGTACGGTATCGAACAATGATAAAATCAATAAAATAACGTAATAATATTGTTGCAGTCACAATGGCTTTCAGTTTTTAACAATTTCACAAAATCTTTCGCCAAAAACCCTCGACTTAAAAAAATCTTTTTTTTTTTTTTTATAATATTGTTATAACAAATTTTCTTTCTAAAGTTGTTTGTAATAAAAATTTCATTTTCTCTCTGCTGTACTGGGACCTCGAACAAAATTTTATAGCACCGCTACATTCGGGTCACTGATGGGTAGTTTTTGCAGCTCAATGGCATGGGACGAACATTGGTACGGTATTTCATCTTTTTTCGGTGTGTTTATTTACACTCTGCCGCCACTCACTCAACTTCAAAATCCAATCAATTTATTTTTGTTCGATAGAAGAATGTCACGATCGTATTTGATGAGTCAAGAGACTATCAGATGAGCAGCGTGCGCATGCTGTGTTGACATTATCATCGATGCTATAATATTTATTCATTTTTTGAAAAAAAAAAAAAAAAAAAGTTTTATGCTGTATATTGTAGGCTACTCGATCTTGACAAATACACCTAACCATAAGTAGCGGATCAGAATATGATAGCGTTGAAAAATAAAGAGCTGGAGGCAACAAAAAAAATCCTTTCAAATTCAATTTATAAACAATGGCTATTTTGGAGCAGAATCACTTCGTTTTCACATAAACGAGTTGGCTACTTTCATTCAATTAAAATAAGCGCACTTCCAATGTAATAATACCAAAGATAATACTCTACACATTGCACATAAATAGCGCAACGAAGATCTTAATGTCAACCCTAACCTTAAATATTGTACAGCTTACAATTTTATCATAATTATTGAAGAACAAAATAAAAGTAAAATGTCAATAATTACAGTATACTGTACATGTTTATATTTTATTATTATGAAATTAGACAAATACTAAAATAAATATTTTAATATTTTCGTTATAAAAATCTTATTCATCCAATACATGTATCATTATGTTTATTAAAATTCAAGCGTGTTTTTTTGTTGAACATTTATTTTTTACGAACGTAGTAGACGCAATCAATAGTTTTCAAAGAGCTATTTTTGAAAATGTATCAGTTAACTAAACAATCTTAAAATTTCGTTAAAGTAAGAAATTGATTTAAATAAAAGCAAATAACAAAACTGCGAGAAAAGGAACACAACTGAAAACCTTGTTTGATAATTTTTTTTCTGATCTTTTTTTTTATATAATTTATAATTTTTAAAAAAATCTCAACGTAAAATGACGCTTTATCCTGATCTTAGGCAACAATCATTACTTCCTTTAACTTTTTTACAGTTAAAACATTCAAGCAATTTCGTTGTACTAAAAAATACTTGGTAGTGGAAAAATAAACTGCGTCTGACATTTCGATTGTGATTAACAGGTATACCTAGTACTAACGAACACGTACTAAAAAAAATTATAGTTTTAAATTACAACTGCTTATACCATAATAATAATAAATATAAAATACTGTTTTAAAATTATTGCGTCCATAAAACTTTTAATTGTTAGACAAATCTTTTATCTTTACCACTATAATTCTACCAAACAACTTTTATATGTTCATTTTGGCGCCTATGTATTATTTATTTGTCACGCATTATAAGCACGCAGACGATTGACCAAACGTTTAGTTGAGCGAATCGAATGAGAAATATCGTCAATAAAGTAAAAGCACGGACATTTAAGCTCAGTTGCACAGCCCCCCAAGTCCACCCTCCAGCTATGGCTCAACCACTCCCTCCCCCAACCCATCAGCTGATCATCCCATCCGGAATGAAATGATAGATCGAAGACATCATAAAATCGCCGATAAGAGATTAGTTATGACACGACGTCAATCAAACCTTCCGCCATATTTATTTCATCTCTTCAAAACAACAAGATTAAAGATTTGAGCGCTTCGATAAGAGAAATCGACCACTTAATTACACCGCATTTGCAAACCTATTTAACTCATTCAGCAAACCGGTTCATTTCTTTTGATAACATTTTTAACCTCGAAATTAAAAAATGATAAATCAATTTCTGCGACCTAAAATAATCAATTTGAAATTTAATAAAATAGACGCGGATCACATAATAATAATAATAATGACACCGCACAATCTTTACAATTTTTCAATCAATCTTATCGTTACATTTCCCCATCCCTCCTTTCGTGACAGTGGTATGTCACTAGACTTAATTTTTCTAATTCTTAAAAAAAAAAAAAAAATTATAATTAAGAAATTGCATTCTATTAATGAATATTTTAAATTAATAGGAAATTCGCAAATCACATTAATATGACACCGCTGTGGCACAATCTATACAATTTTTAAATTCATTTCATAGGCCACCTGATTTTTAAAGAAATTAACTTTTTTACTCTCAAGTTGTTAATTATCGTTCGTTTAAGTGTTAATTTACATCTGCTAAATGTCTCAAACTTTTAATTGAAATAATAAAGTACCAGTACTGAAGCATTCTAAAAGTCATTACAGCAAATAATGACCTTCAAAATATGCTTAACAACAATACCGCAATTAATTCATCTCAATTAAAACATTAAATGTCTCCCCATCAACTGAATTCCAATTAATTTTATTTCCAGCTAATTTAAAAAAAATCTTTAACCGTTCATCAAAAATCTTAACGCATGATTAGAGAAGCGCTATGGATATTTTGGAATAACCCATCCGAAATCAGTCGGCGCAAACCAAACCTATTTCGTCGCTCAACTAAATAATAAAAATTTTAAATGTGCACTTGACATAGCTCAACATTTTTTATTCATCATCTCTTTCGGCACATCCACTTTTCGACTTCAACCAGCCTTATTTTGTTCTCAACGACAGCAGCATTCAACCCTATTTATTAGTTAGAGATTTAATAGTCGTACCAATTCCGAGCAAAATAATATATATAAAAGGGTATTAGATTGACAGCGATGCTAATAAAAAAAAAAGTCAATCGAGCAGATGCATGCGAGTAATGCACAGGTGTTTGTTTTTTTTATATAAATATATATAAAACAATGTGAAAGACCTAAGAATAGACATTCAACCGTCTAATTACGTAACTAGACGTACAGGTATGTTCGGTAGACGGTAACAGGACCCTGGTCAGTTGATCCTTAATACTGACCACCCACCCGAGAGCCAGTGACACTAAGAGACGCGTGAAATTCGCTTTTACTGTCACACTTATTATTGAATGCTCGACTTAGTATATAGGGAGATAAAAACATAATATAAGAAGGATTGCTATGACGACCGTTGCTATGGCACCAGCCTCTCTACTCTGCTCGGCATCTCTACCGCACATGCGCACTTTTGCGCGTGTATTCGTTCTTTTATAGCCCAAAGACTGGCCTCAACCTTCATCATCGTACCCACCTTTCAATAACAATTGTCTTATCTTCACACACACACATAAAAAAAAAATTGACGGTACATGATTGTATAAGTGTTGAAAGAAGAAAAAAAAAAAATAGAAATTGTAATAATGAACACTCATCTCTAATAGCAAAAATATGACCTTCTTTTCAAAAATTGTGTAATAGAGCCTCCATCTAACATTATTTTTTTAAAATAGTTTTACCGTTTCTCGATTTGTCAAATTTCGACAGAACGTGATCAATAATACCGTATTGTTCTTCAATTTATCGTATTTGTAACAGCAGTAACTAACATGCTTCAAATTTATTGATTTTTAATGCATTTGTAAATTATTATTCTCGCATATATATTTGTATTCTAAGTAACATTAAAAAAAAAAGTGCATTGCGATGCTCAATTCAAACTCTTCTTTTTCTTTTGCTTCAAGTGCTTCAATTTTTTAATACAACAAAAAAATTTTAAAGAAAACGTTAAGAAAATACTTGTATTTTAAAATTATAAAAAATTGTCACGCTAAAATTATTTAAACTAATTTCCACCTGAATCAACCGAAATAATACAAGAAAAGTCTATTATTATTATTATTCACATGGAAAAAATTGCCAATATAAAATTAAAAAATAAATAATGAGTTGTGTAAATATGAAAATATATTTAGCAATCAATCCCACGCGCAAGGCATATACATGTACTGTATCACTAAAAGCACTCAAACTCTTATTTCAAACCCATGTCATTTTTTAAAGCAATAAATAATCCGTTCAAATGTCAACTAGCCATGTACTGTACGTAAATTATTATTATCTAAATACATCTACTATATTTATATAATTACGTTACAGTAAAAGCGTTAACTTTTGTTAATGTAGCCTATTGCCTTCATGATTAACATTATTTTTCTAAAGGTTTTCTATAATACATGTACAATTTTAATACCGTGGTATACAGTATATATTATCAAAATATGTTTAAGCTAAAAAAAAAATAATGTTTTATTTAATAATCCTAGTAGGTAAGTTAAATGATCTGTTTGTTAAAAAAAAATGTAACTAATATAACTATGTATATAGTTTGAAATAAAATAAATCTTCTAGTTACGCAAAGTCTAGTTTGGCGTTTGGAATGGCTTCACGTTTTTACCAATAATACTTTATTTTAAAAAAATCAACAGTAAAGAAAAATATAAGCTTACATTACTGTACATACCTTAAAAACTAGCTTTATAATTATTATGGAGTATTATACAATATACAGTATGTAATTTAAAAAAAAAACAACTATACGATATATCGGTAATGTAAAATTACAAATAAAACAAGTGCACTGCCTTTTGTTTTTAAATAATGGTAATCCTGGGTAAGCAAACTGAAAGGTATTCAACAAAGTGAGATTTTCATCAGTAGAAGCTCTCCCACTTTTATTTAAGCCACCCATCCCGAAGAACAAAAACCCACAAACCTCATTTTTAGCTTCCGTTTTTATTATTAGCTCCGCGTTTGACTGAACCGGTCCTGTTTACGGTTACTCAACGCTGATCAATCACTCTGTCAATTTAATTAAAGAAACGAAGAAAAAAATATCAAATTTAAACGAAGCACTGCGAGCCATCCAACCGGTACGAAAACCAAAAAAAAAAAAAAATTGCGCACGACAATCGAAAGAAATTGATTTTCGAAACCAGGAATAAATTACCAGAGCACGAAATTGACTTTCTCTTTCTTCACTCTTAAGAAAACACAATCGTTCTACTAAGTGTTAGTAATGAAAAACAAAATCCTTCTAATCTGCACTGGTATTATTGCAGATAACAAATGCTCGTAAAATGTTAGTCATTATAATCCTTGGAAAATCGTTAGCAATGTCAATCAAATTCTCAAGTCGAAGCATAATTATTATAAACACTAGATATAAAAGTCAAGGATCTTTCGTTTTCAAAATAATTGCTGAAGCTTATCTGCTTAATCTTAAGTCGTATTGCTCTGAAAAATCATAAAACATTCGGAATTCGAATTCCTCAGTAATTAAAAAAATTACTGGGGGAATAAACCCATTAACACTGGTACACGTATTATTTATTAAACTTGCTTATTAACTTTCGTTTTATTGAAAATGTAATAAATACGGAGTAATTGTATACTAAGAAATTCATGGTACAGCTACTTTCGCTTCATCAAATGTTTTCAAACTAAAAAAATGTAGAAAGAACTTTGCTTAAAAAAAATAGTGTGTAAGCTTATTGAAAACTTAAGATGGATTTTCCAATTATTTTCTTCCACCAAAATGACGTCATCAAAAGATTACGGCTCCCGTTTACTTTTATCTCAAAATATTTGCTGGCAAACATTAAAAGATAGAGAAGACCAAAGAGCAATATTGTGATCAAAATAAAAGGATGAGCCAGAATTACGCTAGATGACGTCATGTTGAACGGCGTAGATTATTATAATTATTGGATCGCAATAATAAACTCCTAACATCAGAGTAATGAGCTGTTTGTCTGTGGTGTTGATTTAAAATCTCATTAAATTAATTAAAAGCTCCCACAATATTATGTACGAGACGCAAAATAAAAATTAATTATGAAGGTGAGCCTATCCAATTTTTTAATTACGAAATTATTTTTGAGCTACATTTTTAATAAAAGTATTAGTATAAACTATTTACCTAAATTAATTTAGGGCAAATACCAGTACATTACGTCATCATTTTCATAATAAACTAATTCAAAATAATTTAAAATCCTTGAAATAATAATTTTTTTATCCTTCTCTTTTATTCTTAATTTGATAGTCGGGGAAAAAAAATATAAACAACACTTTATTATGAATACCTCCGTATTTTGAACGAGATTTTTTGTCTACCTCAAAGAAAGACTCCTCTAACGAGGATGATCGAATGTAGACTGTTATTATTGTTCAAAGTCATTCTAGTGTTAACCTCGTATTGTTTACTTCCATCAACAACAGAAAAGGCTGGAATGACCTGCTGATCCGAAATACCACTTAAAGCCTCGCCATAAAAATATCGAGATTAGAGTAAAAATAGCTCAATATTATAGGTTGTTTACCTAACCCCATCATAAACTGCCACCACGGAAAATATAATACTGTATGTACGTTACAAACATAAAAAATAAATTCAAAATTTCAGCAACTTCTGCTGTACCCGTACAGTATTTACATCGGCTACAATTCCTTGTCCAACCTGCATTTTGCATTTAGTTAGCCCACCTAACCTAAATAATTCTTATATGGAACTACAGTATATGAAATGACGTGTGAGAAAAAAATAAAGTGTGATGAAAAAGTGCAAGTTCCACTTTCGCTCAACTTTTGAAGGTTTGCGTTGTAAATGAGACGCGACTGTCAATAACATTACGGTACTACTATTACGAGAGAGAAAGTGTGGGTGTTATTTTTAGGCCACCCGCCTTATTTATACCGCGTGGTGTAGTATTAATACAGTAAAAGTAACACCAAGTTCTGAAACCTCCGCATGTCTTATATCGGCACTGTAAATCCGACATAACTTAAAGAGGTCAATGAAAACGTAACCATCGTTATGTAAATGGCGAACTGGCCAGTTTATATAAAAATAAAAGAAAAAAAAAACATTTTGAAAAAACCGTTTAAAAATAATTTTGTTTTAACTAAGTTGTTTTAAATAGAAATTACCTTTTAAAAAAATTAATTAAGCATTGATTTGCCGATTAAGATACAATAAAAGAATTCAAATGTGTAACGTCATTAAATTGATTTTACTTTTTCCATTAATAATTAAACTTCTTTAGTTCTAAATGCATGCAGAGTATTTTTACAAGGTGTTTATAAAGATTGGTATACCGGTACTTATAAAGCAAATGACCTGTGCAAATGATAAAAACTAGACTGCATGTGACGTAATCAAACCGTAGTTAAAAAATATTTTATAGTACATGTACATTAAAAATAAAAAATAAAACACTTGTTTTAAAGTTATTTATAGACTAAAAATATAATAATGTAAATTAATCATCGCTGTTTGAAGCTAAGATTAAGAGCAACAACAAAGTTAAACGCGAGCGCGATTTGTCTTAATCATCTTCCATCGCATCGAGTTCGGTTTTTATAAATTGGCAGTGCAAATACAAGGAAGAAGTTGTTATTTAGAATAGAATATGACAGGTTCGTCGCGTCACACCCAAAATAGAATTACGACCATATGATGTACTGGTACACGTAGAACACACGGCACTGCATCTTGGTGTGTACATGTATTTATTATAATATTTAGGAGGCCCAAAAACTGAGATAATTTAGGAACTCCCACCTCTTTCTATTCCTCTTTACTTCTACTAATAACATTTTTATTCTAAATCCTAGCACATCACGCCAACCTAACTTACTTCTAGAAATCGGATATCACCTCAATTCTCACTTTCAACGTCTTAGATTTACTAACATTTTTTCTTTAAAAAAAACTTGTTTAATGCAGTTTATAAAGATCACCACCGGAGATCATCAATTTTAAAAGGCATTTACTACTATTTCACGTCAAAAATTATCGTGAAATTTCAAAAATCCGGCACACACTGACCGAAAACCTAGATATTATAATACTAAGAGAACATTTTAACGCTAAACAAAAAACAAGTTTTAGAGATTCAAAAGGATTTATCAAACTAACAGCTAAAAAAAATTAAATATACGATAATCGAAAACTCAATCTTCAAAATTGTAGAATAACTTTCTTCATATTATAAATTATATTATTTTTCTTCAATTAAGATATTATAAATTCCCCATTAGTGATTTCTACAAATTTTAATACCGATCTCTCATTATCTTTACACCGTATTATTTTTTAAAAAAGATTAACATGCAGACCAAATTTTGGCAAAAATATTGCAATTGAATGTCCGAGCGTTTAACTTCTGTGGGAAAGCGTCCTCGTAGCTGTAGTGTAATATAAAATTTTGAATAAAAATCAATAATCCGTGTCTTCCAATATTATTCATCCTGAAGGCAAATAGAACAATATAAAATTCTATTTGCGGAATACTATTTTAATATTTCTGATATATAAATCTTCTCATTTTGCATAAATAGTTACATTTTACTGGTGAGTCAATATTTTCAATTTAATATAACATTATACTGTAATAATAATAAAGTCAAAGTTGAACGTATTTAGCATTCTCAAACAGTATTTCAGCGGGGGGGAAAACCACACACGCACAGTTTTAACAAAAAGTCAAAGAGGAAAGTGAGGATACGAAAAGTACGAGTTCCTAGTACTTTTCAAAATACTTGTACTGTACGGAACTTTCATTTTCAAAATCTTAATTACATGTTTACCTGCAGTACTAAAAACAATATCCCCGTTAAAAATAAATCAGCCACGTTAATACACTTAAACTAAGAAGAAGCTTCAAAAAAAAAATTAAGCGTACGGTGCTGCTGGCTAGCGCCCCAGACATAAATGCAATCATCATGGTCGAGTGGACACTTGACCGATAGATTAGAATTTCAGATCACGTTTTTGGACATGGAAAATATTGTCGTTGTTAGAAATCGCATTTCCTCCGATCTCAAACTACACCACACGTACCCAAGAACTTTGACTGCACAAATTTATTCTTATCCCAAACCAACACGCATCAATCCCTTCAGCTCAAGTTGATGATCTCTGGGGATTTGCCAACCATTCGCTGTACCTTACAATGTGTCGTCTTCTCCTTCCATGTCTTTTGTCTACGTCTACATAATAATACAGTTCAGCGCAAAATAAAAAACCAAACTAATCCATAAACATTCGAAACAACTTTTCTATCAGCACTTTCTTTCGTATTTGTGCCGTCAAAAATGATTTCGAACCCACTACATTACAATAGACCAGCCGACCCATACAGTTTTCCAACATTTATTATAACAAAAATGCTCTAAATATAACTGACAAGAAAAATACTTGAAAAATAATTACCGATATCTTAATTTACGCTCTAACATATGTCCTTTTCTATTTTAAAATGCTCAGACGAAAATAATCTTCAACAATTTTCTTTTTCCGTTCAACTTTTAATGATCCGCGGCGCGCGCACGTCACACGTCGGTCAATATCAACTCCAAAAAAAAAAAAACACACATACCGGTACAGTACACACTTAAAAATCGATAATTCGAAAAAATGATTGTCGTTTAACTAGGTTGAAATTCGCCTACGAACTAATCTTCGACATCCGTTACGTTTGTTGGTTGGTGAGTAATTGGTGAGACGTAAGCGGCGGCAACCGATCTCTTTCCTTTCCAAGCCAAAATAATAATTACGCTTGTTCAGCAAACTACAGTTTAGCATTATCAATATTATTTTTTTTTTTGAAAATAAAAAAATAAACTACTGTATTTGCGATTTAGTTTTTATCAAATGTCAAATAGGTTAAACTTCCTTAACCGGTGAAAGAGATTCGTTGGTCTGCGACCAAGTTTCTTCAATGAAACGTATGGAGTGCGAAGTGGAACAGTTATTTTATCTGAATTTAATACGAAGAATTGGTAAGCAAACAAAGCTGAACGCCAAGTCGAGCGAACATACTGTATATTTCATATCAAATACCGTTTTATCAAATTTCACGCTCGACGTGTGCACATCATGATTTCACCACTGTTATTCTTGCAGCTGAAATTCAAAGTTAGTTTACGCTATAGAATTTGCGTGACGATTTCATCCCTCCACAAACTTCGCACGTAACATATCGAAATTTGCAAAAAAAAAATTCTACTTTAGCCTACTATAGTTACTACACCAAACAACAGAAAAACGTCGATTCAACGAAATTTGATGAAACTAAAATTGTTGAAACCAAATTCAAAAAAAGCTCCACGATTTAAAGTACTGGCTTTTCCATGTTCATTATTTTAATACAACTTTAACGGCAACAATTTTAAATCTTTAAACAATTTTTTTTTTTACAAAAAAATTCTTTGTATTGACGTTTTACTTTAACACATTCAGCTTTGTAGCAAGTAACTTGTTCAAATAGCTTACCTTTTTTAATTTTGCGTTGATTTCTGAATCGGATATCATTTTTTCCCATCCAATCATATTTTCAAAGAAATTACAGCTTAACATCGTCTTCCCATAGTTTAATTTTTGTGGTACAAACAAATTCTTTCTTCGTGATTAAACTTAATTAAATCGATAGCACGTAAAATAAATTTGAACTTTGTTATTCCGTATAACTTAGCTTACTGTACTTGGCGACTGAGAAACCACGTGACCGAGCGATATTTCTGAATGAAAAATAAATCATAATAATTGCTGTAATTTGGCGATACTAAAAATAAATTATAGACCATTGACGACGTTTTGTAAACAACTGAATTTATTTCCGAGACAAAAAAACAACGTATATTATATTGTCTCAAGCTTGGATGCAAAGGAGAGTGAAGTCGCGGTGTGCCAACAGCTGTGTGCGGCTTGCTCCGTCGTCTACGCCCGCTTCCCTCCTACGCGCACACCGTGGGTACCCACCCAATAGCGTAGAATTACAATTACTGTACAGTATATGCAGTCAAGGCACATCTCGAGACTTTAAATATTTATAAGGAATAAAAATGACAACCTCAATATTTGTTTCAAAATCAAAACTTTCGAAAAAATATTTTTCATAAATAATAATGCTTTCGATCAAAAATTGCAACTTTGGCGAAATTTGCTTTCCATCACAATAAATAATGTGATTTTCCAAAAAAATAAATAAAATCGTGCTGAAAAAAACCCAATTTATAGTATATCTGTAGAACTCGGTTATATCGGTCTCAAATCAGACTGCTCAAATGTGGTGCACTCCAAATGTAGGTCCCGCCATATATTATAATTATGACAACTGATTTTTGTCATCAGAATGATAATTATACTGCAACTCCCCTCGAATATAGCGCACATTATTTTCCTGTCCCTTGAAATCCACTATAATCGAGTTCTACTGTATTGAGTTTTCAATAACATTACCACATTCAAAAAAAAAATATATTACTTTAAAAAGAAATTAAAATCAAGTTGCAATGTATAATATTTGCAAACGTTTCCAGAATTGCTTCTCTTAAACATTAGAAAAAAATAATCAATGCTAACTATATACGGTACTGTATTGTTAAACAACACCGTAACTTCAAATAATAAAAGTTCATGCCGGGCCACTTCCGGTTTGTGAAATGTTAATTAAAAATTGCGTTTATTAAAGATGTCCGAAACATCAACACGCTAAAACGATAAATAAGGAAAAATGACGACGTAAGAAAATCCTAAGGTCAAATCTTAGAACCTCTTTCGCGCGTGCGCAGAAAGACCTCTTAAAATTGTTTACGAATTTTTCTATGCGCCATCCTTTGATTTCTACCGAAGGAAAAGTGGTTTATGGAGAAAATCTTATTTAAGTTAGAGTACCGGTAACTAAAGCCCCCTATAAGCTTAAAGACTACGGTATAAATAAAAAATCAAATAAATAAACTTACTTAAGCAGTAAACTGGTAAAACCAAATGCAGTAACTTACAGAAGTAATTATGAACAGCCACCCTATCAAAATTACTAGATCTTTAAAAAAGAAGCCAAAACTTTCACCCATTAAAATACTTGCAAAGTAAACTTAAAATTTAAATACCGGTAATTAACAGATAGATGCTATTTACGCTGTACTCACAAACAATTTCAATTTGCAACACGGAACCATTTTTGAAAATTCTTCACTTTTGTGAAAATGCGCCTTAATGTTAAGAAAATAAATAAATAAAACAAAAGAATAAAATAAAAGTGAAGAATGACAGTGTGTGCAATATTGCTCAAACCATAAAACATCAGTTGAAATGCTGACAGGTTGATCCATCCCCGCGACTTCCGGGGAAACTAAACGCAAAGGAGGCGTGGTTGAGTAAGAAACCTCATTCGTCACCTCCACTCGAGTGGATTCGGTCGCACCGACGCAAAAACCGAAATTTAAGTCAAATGATAGCTAATAAAAAAAAAACGGCTTTCAAAACATATCGAAGATGAATAAATAAATGGACGAGCCTTTCAAAACGAGATACTGTAGAAGTCGTCTACACCAACGCCTCTCTACGTGTCTGCTCGCCCTCACCTAAACCCTTCCAACACCTTTACTCGATCGAGTGAACTCAAGATGTTAACGCCTTCAAACATCTTCTGTAGATTACATTGTTTGATTTTCGTCCATATGTTTTTTCATCTAATGCAAATAATATGAAAATAATGTAGCAAAGCAGTAGCTACTGCGCCGTCAGACGCTCTAGTTCCTCCATTTCACCTCGGCTCCCCCACCGATACAACTGAACGTGGGGAGAGATAATAAGGTGGTGGGGGGGGGGGGGAGAGACAAGTAAACCGCTTTAGGAAACTATTTACTTTCTTGTACAAAACCTATCATTTTATGATAAGAAAATATTTGCATGAAGGGGAATGTAAAAGAAGACGAGAGAAAAAAAAAATCCAAACACACGCACGCGCGCGACGTGTTAAACCCAGAACCCAACTTTCAAATAAATACTTTTCTAAATTTAAATTGAAGATGGCAACGATACAACTTGTTTTGTAGATAATGAATGAAATCAGTGTTTACATGCCATTCAATTCCGCACTTTCATTCACTCCCATTACCACGCTTTACAATAATATCCATAGAATTAATCTTCCGCGCCGAGACACCGCGAATAGAGTTTCGACACGTAAACATTCATTTACAATTTCGTAAAACAAATATCGTAAAACATTTCTGCAGAAGGTGGCTTTTTAAGATCAGTTTTCGTATTTAAAAAAAAACCGAAAAAGATAGCTGCACTCAAATATACAATTGCTCGCGCAAACTATGTCACGAGTGCAGGAAAATGCAATAGGCGCTTCACTTTTCATGCTTAACCGCAACTGCTGTATTACAAAAGAAGAAATAATTGGCAAAATATTTTTTTTTTAAATACATTTGCAAAACTAATACAATATTATTGTACTCTAAATTTAATACAGAATTTTCTTTTCTTATAAACTGTTTAAATCTTAGCAGCTAACCTGAGCTTGCAAGCACTATTTTAAAATGGCTTTAAGTTTTGATTTTATCAATGAGTTCACCATAATCATAATACTCCATAAAGCACCGTTATAAAATTTTAAATTTAATTTACGCAATATTAGCCTAAATGAACTAAGAAAAACAAAATCTATCCGCCGGGACTCACAATTTTTCTTAAAAAAAAAATTTTTTTTCTTTACAGCATTCCAAAAATTCACTTTTAATTATGGTGACCGCATTTGTACCCTATTCGCTCATTCTGTCAGCAAAATAAATAATAAATTCCATAAAATTACAGTACGTGTAATTGAAAACAGACGTATCAAATTTCATTTCTATAATTAAATAGAGAGGCAAACAAACCAAAAATAAGCTTAAGTTACCAACAATAAATTTTAAAATAATTTTCCTTTTTTGTCAAATATTCGAAAGATTAATTAACAATAAAATCTCGCAGTACTAGTCCTGTAGTCTTTTTACAGAAAAATTTTTGTCATAAGCTTCATTCCAAAAGTAAATCCATTTTTAAAAATAGTATCACAGTCATTTTGAAATGAGTTTACTATGTACATGTACTGTACTGTATTTGTGAAGTTAGAGGATGGTTAAGATGAACCGTCGTGCCACCCTCTACCCGCCGTCTCCACCTCGTCACCATATGATTTTTTCCCAGAAAATGTAGCGTGGACCATATGCATAATAACCTTGAGGATAAACAGAAACTGCGTTGAAGACGCGACTTGACGTAAATAAATCGCGTTTATTTAGATTTGTGCGGACGCGAGGTGAAAGAAACGATGGAAAATGCGACGGAATTCCGGCTTAATCGCAGTGCAGACAGTACTAAACCATAACCAAACCACACCAACCAACAAAAAAAGAAGAAGAAGAAAAAAATACAGTATACTGTAGCTTTGCCTAAGAAAAAAAAAACTGTTTAAGTTCTAAAAATATACAGTACATCGAAAATGTAAACGGCTATGCGTTACATTCGTTACACCAATTCAATTAGTTGTTTTTTTTTTCCTTCTAGCTTCTTATTTTATTTCTTTTTCACCAATTGTAACAGACATCATAAATACAGTACATGTAGTGGTAAAGTTGAATGGAATTGTTCGTTTCCTTTAATTGAGGCTCGAATGCTAATGTCACTTTTGGGCTTCACCGATTGAGTACTACATTACAACTATTACGAGCGTAAACAATCATCCGTTAATTAGTTCGCTTCGCAACATTTATTATGTAATTGATTTAAGTCACAGTCTTGATAACAGAAGTGATCGTAAAAAAATTAACGCTATTCAAAAACTATTTGAAAAAATGCCAAATGCACGTTTCCATCAACCATTTTACAAGTTAATAGAAAATAGATAAACTTACTCTAAAAATGTAAATGAGGTAAATTAGATTTGGCACTGAACGACATTTCGGCGATAGCGATTAAGGATTTGCGGGCTTGGAACCATCTGACCTTGATTTCAACTAAATGAGCTAATCTCAAACTAACTTTTTATCTAAATCTGACGAACAAATTCACAATCACCATAGCCACATTAATGTAGTGACATTAGTATTTCCTATACATTGTCTTGGACTAGCTTCAAAGTGGTCTGAGTTCACAAAGCGTGCTAGTACTTTAGAGATAATAAGCATTAAAGCTCATTGGTTAGTTTTATTGCAAACAGTAAAAGTAAATTCATTTTGCAAAAAAAATTTAAAAACTGATTAAGTCTTAATTTAAAAATAGAATGTGATTACAAAAAATGTAATAGATTCTTAAGTTTAGTTTTTTTACTTCGGCAGTAAAACACGCGCTAAATAATGCTATCAGTAAAATGGCAAAGCCGCATAAACTCATTTAAAAAAAAAAAGTTTGGAACTTTGGAACTGGGTGCCTCATTATAATGCAAAGAAAAGCCATGCAAGGATCCCGGGTAATTACCATCGCGTGATATAACCCGTAAAGTAGTGTACACTTTATTGTGACTACCGGTAAGCATCACTAATAATATTACATCAATAAAAATTGGTTCAGTTTGCTTAAAGACGCCATTTCGAAAAACCGCTTTTCGAGGCAGAGAAGTAAGTAGTAAAAGACACAAAAAGAAATTTACAAAAAATATTAAGTCTTACCGGGTATAATTATGAATATTGCAATGAAGCCCAAACCTAACCTACGTAAACCCCGTAGCCTAACTACCGAACCCAAATGTTTGCAAAACCGTTGAAAATAACTTTTTACATCAAATTAAATCTAAAAAATTACTTCACAAAAATTTAGAGATCGACTATTAAGTTTTAGTTTTTTGGAAATCAAGATCGACGGTTTTGAGAGCTATGCTTTAACATAACCATCATACGTAAGCTATCGTAATAAAACAGGTGTTAAATAAAATTTTTGCGGATACAGTAATACTGTTTTTACGCCTGACAACACATCGTTCAACTATAGCATCTTCTCAAAATGGGTAACCGTAAGCGAACAGTACCACAAAAAAAAAATGAAAATCTCAATAAGTACACCAAGCGAAATACTCTAAACACCGACCATGTTTACTGCAAAGCGTTTTCTCTACTGTTCAATGCACTTGTGGCGCTACGTCATACACGCGCGTTCATCTATAGCAGGCGAACCAATAAAATGCCTTAGTGCTGAAATTGAATTATAAAACCTAATTACCTACCTACAGTATGCAGTTGTTTCTATCATCATAATACTAAAACCAGAAATTAATTAAATAGAATTAAGTCATTTAAGAACATAATTTTTTCGAGCCTAAAGAAAAATTAATTAACTAGAATTAAATTACAATGCAATTTCTCATCCTTGAGACAAAACACTAAAAATTAGTAAGTCGACTAATTAGTAACAACGAAGAAAGTTTTTCGCCTAATTATAAAAGAGCCAGTTTGATTTTGATCAATAAAATTATGATTAGTTAATACAAAAATAGTAGTCTACAAATTTCGTTAGGATTCATTCTCAATAAAATTGGGTTATACACTCACTACAGTAACTTTCGTTGTACCGATTATTATTTACACTGTAGTTGTACTAAGAAAAACAGAAATTGTCACCTTATCTTTAGTCAGTAGACTCTGTACAATAAATAACCTACATGACAGTACCCGTATAACAAATAAAATGGAAACTCGCAATATTTTAAATTTTCAGTTTTTTTATTACTATTTGTATTAGTCACGCACTATATTTTACATACTGTAGCTAAATCATTCAAAAAATAAATATTTTTTTTTAAAGTTTGAAAAAAAATAACAATAATATTCTTTTAAAACTTTTAGAACAAATTTCAATAACAATACATGCCACGACCAAACAAAACGCAGTAAAATTTAGTTGACCGTGATACAGTATGTTGCGAGATAAAATTCAGCTTCCTAAAACTTGGATTTTATGCCCCTCTGAGTGCACATAAATAAAACAATTATCATTAATAATAATTATTATTATTATTATGGAAAATGTCCATAGACTTGGACATAAAAGACGACACTTATCTAACCTATTAAGTGCTCATTATTTGAGAAGGAGCAAATCCTTTTTAACCCTTCCACTCGTCGTGTGCACCGAGAAGAAACGAAGTGACGTTATTTGTTAATGAAACGCTTACAAAATAATAATATTATAATTATTAAAGCATAATTATGTCATTAGGCTGATTTAACAGATTCATATTACACGGAACAATAATCCTTATATTTAATTGGTGATTATAGTGAAAATATTGTGTTCTTAATTACCCCCAACCTTTTAACCGGCGAATCTTTTCAAACTTATTTTATATTAATTTTATTCTTTTTATATTAGTTATTATTATTACAATTAATTGCACAAGAAGCGGACTCGCAGTTAGAAATTAAAGGTAGCAACGAAATATAGCGAAAGTTTTGTAAATGTTCCATTTGCTGCTGCTGCAAAAGAATAATACTAATAAAACGAAAATATCCAAAATGGATAGAAAAATTTGAAATTAGGCAACTAATAATAGTAAAAATAATGCTTTTTATTATTGATTCATTTTAAACATTACACTCAAGCTTAAAAAGCTTTCGATGAGTCATTATAGGAAATTACATTGTCTCCACGGGAACTAGCATTTTGATCGTTAAACGTCACTTTAGAAATGTCACGTTATACAGAATAATAGTAAGCTTTCAGCAGGAATTTATATGTTCGTTATATTGACAATTTTGTACAAATCACGTTAATTCAGCAGAATTATGATCGTCTCTACTCATGTAGAAAAACTACTCGTGCATAATACATTACAGACATACAATAATATCATGTGGATCTCATCCGCATCAATATGTAGCCTATACCGGATACGTAAAACCATCGTTCGCAATATTCGCGATTTGACAATCTTGTCAATCAGAATCGCGAGTTTAAAATATACAGGGTGATTACAAATGACATTGACATTTTAAAAATTGCTTTTAACAAAAAGTACCTTGAATCCTCTACAAAACATTTTAATAGAGAGATTGCGGTTTAGCTTTTTACCTCGTTCTTATGCTTAACTCTAATGCTTATGACGTTGGAGAGTGCACTTTCGAACTTTTTACTTCATTGACATCTGTGCTAAAAAAAAATTCCAAAGTCCACACTCCAACGTCATAAGCATTAGAGTTAAGGATAAGAACGAGGTAAAAAGCTAAACCGCAATCTCTCCAATGTCTCCATTTTTCCAAAGTTAAAATTTACCAATTTTATTTACTCAGTGTGAATTATTATTAACGTTGGAACCCCTGTAAGGTGCTTTGCTAGAATTCAAGACTTTCTCTACAAAACTGTGTAATTTGCGAGTGTCTAAGTTTCTTTTCGTTGAATAAAATTTCAAAGCTGTTACCGTATTTAATGGATTCTAAAGGGCACTTCTTACATTGTTTTAAGATCTCTAAGGAATCAACGCTTTTTCGATTTTTTACACACATTTCCCCCCATTGCCATAGACGACAGTATAAGTGCAATGTACCGGTAATTTTGCTTTCACGTAAAACTCGTGCCTTTAAATTTAACCATTTTGCTCATTCCTGCATTCGCCAGGTGATAAATGTCATCAAAAAAACTGCATTAGGAAGCTGCATTTCAACGAAAAATTATTTCATATGTAAATTAAAATATTTTTTCGATACTATAGGCCTACATTTTTTAATGGTACCGGTATTTTTTTTTTTTTTTTAAAAAAGAAACATTTCATGCATCTTACAATCCAATGCAAACAGTTTTATTTATTTTTTAAATTCGAAAGTCAAGAGGTGCCTTAAAATACATAAGCACTTAAAATTTTGTAAATACGACAGTTTCATTTGTAGTCACCCTGTATACTACGTTTTTGGAATTGGCATCAATACCGTGTCTGAGATCTTTGAAACGACCTCAGTCGCTTCCTCAAATGAAAAGCAACGCCACGCAAATGCGGACAACACAATCACAACAACAACAAAAAAATTTTTTTTAAAAAAAACATCTTCTTTTTAATTCAATAAAGCGCTCGTTCACCATTCTGCCTGTGAGAAGAAAGACGAGATAAAAAAAAAAAAAGCTGGCTGTCGTTCAACAAACGAGTCCTGGAGATCGAATGCGGAATTGCTGGGCGAAAGAAAAAGGGCGCGGTGAAGGAAGTAGTAGGCGGCTGAGGACACGTTGCGCATGCGGAAGCTACTCTTAATACGTAATAACGCTTCCGATCAAAAGAAAACCAAAAATAAATCCATTGAATCACGGAGTCAAAAATGCTTATCGACGTTTCCTGCCGGCTACCGTCATCCGTGTGACATCACGCGGGCCTTTACCCTTGCAACGCCCGCACTCGCAAATTATTTCAAATTCGATTGGACCGTTTCCACTATTTCTGCTAAAAATAATTCTCTCGTAACCGATTCACGCCTACGAATTATTTTGCAGTCAATCGCGCAGGATGCCACAAACATAATAATTGCTAATATTTGTTTCAAACCGATGAAAACCCCCGATTCGTTTAAATGCAAAAAAAAACCACCATTGTTTCTTTAATTGAATTATTATTAAAAAAAAAAAACGAAAGATAAAAAAAAAATCACTTCATAGTCTGCTGAATTAAATTAAGCACTCAAAAAAGAATAATAATAGAACAGCGTGTCGGGAAAAAAAATTATTTAATAAGCAGTAGTCCTGCTGCTTATACAGAGTGTACGTAAAATAAGTAAACTGGATTAGTATTAAATCCTTTTAATAATCTAAACATTTCAATAACATACGGAAAACACACGCGGCAAAACACATTACAGTACATATACTCATTCACTATGCGCTGCATCGATCACAGCTTGATTGAATTCGTCTCACGTATGGGGTGTGATGCAAGAAAAAATCCCGAAACATGGAAGTCAACGAATGCAGGAAGCAGAGACATGTAAGCTGGAATCGATACAGAGCATGGTGATTGGTATAATGCTTATATTGCTGCGTGTGTTGAAGCCGAAAGAGAATACATGTACAGTAGTATGTAGCCTACAATGTACATGTACTGTTTTTTAAACACAGGATAGAACAATTACCGGTATTGACATTATTTTGTATTAAGCTTATGATGAACTGCAAAGTTAGTACTACTGTATATTATAAAACCTTTCGTTTTACCGATATGTCACTATAAAAAAGTAAAACTGCATTTATAACAACGAAGAACCAATTTCGTTTAAAATGAAATAATATGGACACAAAAACGGTCGAAAAAGACTTCCAAATTCAAACGTATGTGCCGATTCGGTCATAAAAACGGCCTATGCGCATAACATTAATAATTTTGTAACCGTGTACGATCCGCAACTAAATTTTATATGTAAATGAGAAACGCGTAAAACAGCATGTTAAATGCGAATGATATACTGTAAGAATATGACGTTGGAGTGGATTACTGAATAATTTTGGAACGGTACCAGTGAAACACAGACAGTACATGTACTACGGGAAATACAATATGGTATTCGTGTTCTTTCAGCGCTGGCCACACGTGTCCTACCGTAACACCTCGTAACCATCTACCGCGCTTTTCAATTGCGTCATTAATCTATCGATTGATCAAAAGGTTCACGCTCGATAATAAATTTATATTCGGTAATCGAGACAAAAAATCTAATTCACATTAAAAAAAATTTACTGACTTCCTCAAATTGGCGGAATTAAATTGTTCGCTCGGTGATAATTGACATCCCACAAATTATAAACTTAATCAAGCAATTAATGAGCGTGGCTAATATTTTATTGCCGTCGGATTTCAAATTTTATATTAACCCATTGTATGTAATGATAAGTTAATTTAAAGTTTTGATTATAAAAAAAAAAGTTTTACAGTACTAAACGAGATTTTTCTATATAAGCTTACAATACCATCAGACCATCAATACAATACCACGAATAGCGAAAAAATTGTTAATAAAACGCAGTTACGGCCGCAATCCAGCGTACTTCCCAAATAGATTAACTTATGTTATTCACCTGAGCTCATAATAACAATTATTGACCAGTACAATATTATGGTCAATGATATAAGTGATTAAATGAACATGGTATAGGTACTATGGTATACACGTACATGTACACTGTAAACACGAGCAAGCGACATTATTTTGATAATGACAATATCAAACTTTTGGCTTCTAAAGCTCAGTATCGATTGTAAAACTTCTAAAGTACGGTAAAAAAAATAATTTATACATGATTTAACCTAATATTGTACAGCATTTGGTTGTAACCATTAGCTTAAACAGTATTCAAATCTCGATTTACCCTTTACAAGATTGTATAATATTTATAATATTGTGAGCGTCCATAATAATATTTCGCCAATCGAACGTAATAAAAATATTCAAAACTGCCTATTTCTTTGCATGTAGTAATAATTCTTTAAAATCCATACTTGCAGTTCGCACGTTCGCTTTTAAACCAAGAACCAACTCTGAACAATAATTTATTATAATAATTATAACCACCTCTTTTATCAGATTCTGTCAAGCACAAGTATTTCAACGTGTAAAAAAAAAATGGAAAAATTTTTTTAAAAAAATAATGTGTTCGTTAATTAAGTTAATTAAAGAGTTGTAAAAAGAAGTTGCTGAAGAAAACACTTTCTGTTGGTAAGTGCCAAATACGTGATGTTAAACATCTGTGTACATTCCCCAAAATTAAAAGTTACAACGTGATACAAGCGTAAATAATTAAGTGTGTGATTGATTGCATCGCCTAATTCAAATGACGTCAGTTCAAGACTTCTCTCAACAAATTAAACTTGAAATAATTATTTTTTAGCTTACATATTTTATACCCGAAAAGGTACGGTAATTAAATAACGAAAATAAAAGAGAGAGGAAAAAAAATCGAGCTCGAAATAGAAAATCGGTCAAGAAGAACAAGCGAAAATGTTGGGTTTAATAAAGCGGTTGGGAAGTTTTATGCGCAGACATTTGATCTCCAGCCGTGTTAGCCCACTTTCAAAATAAAACTTGCGTCACACATCTCCTCAAATTTCCAAATTAATCTTGTCATAAATTGTACTAAATATACAAGCTGACTTTTTATGGAAATTTAAATAAGATTTTATTTCATTACTCAATGTGCTATAAACACGCGAGAGTAAACATGTATTTTTCTAATCTGGAGCCAAGGTTAAAAGCATTAATCTACCAAGCCGTCCGATTTAATCCAAAGCGCTTCCGGTCAACAAAAAATATGTAAATTGAAATAAAATAATTACTTATTCGCTAGCCAAGTGGCAATTGCACAAGGCATCATTTTTAGCACGTGGTGCTCAAGCACTACCCAATCATCAAACCAACGGCTGATCTGTAGAGATGTTGAAAAGTATCGATATTATTTTGTAATACTAAAAAAATATATTGAAAAATTATCGATATGATATACAGTAATATAATATCAATATTTTTTTTTTTCGATACAGTATCAACATTCTTACATATCAACCGCTGGTCTGACGATTGGGCCTGCTTGAGCACCACCATCACGCCGGGTTCCGTCGCCTATTCAGTACATTGATTTCATTCGTATTAAGGTTTTACTCTTGTATGTTTTCGCGTAACAAAAAATGTCATTTTAGTAATTAGGAACCTACATTACGTTTTTAAAAAGTTAATAACCAGTAAAATAACGCTTAATTTACTAACAAGCTTATACCGTACTGTATTAACATTACTTTTAGCTTGAACTTTATTCGCTCTCCTTAAAAAAAAACCTCAATTTTGTTAACACGTGCTATTGCCACTACAGTAGGCCATCGGTATATACAAACAAAAAATCCCGTGCAACGACACGGTTCGACCGATTGATTTCCTTGACATTAAACGCAAATTCCAAAGAGCATCGTCGGATAAGGAGAATGTTTACCTCTGGTCATTTTAACAAATGCACGCAAACACACATTCTGTCTTAACACTATTCCATTCCCTCTGCATTATCTTCCTAATTTTGAACTACATGTAGTTGGAAAGAGCTGTTAAGTTGATCTGAGCAACGCCCAATTAAACGAAGCAGCATCTCTCCCAGCGTTTATGTTTGCGTTACGGTTACGTTAACGTCTACTTTTTCTCTCACTCGTTTTCTCCGTTCATCCTCGTCGGAGGCTGTTATTAATAATAATAATTTCGTCAGGTTAAGCAATACTAATACCGTAGTTATTATGTGGGCCAGGGCATTGCTATTTATACTCGCCTGAACCTCGTACGGCCGTAACCCAAATACTGTACTCAACTCCTACTTTTTTGCTCTTTAATATTGAGAGCCTAACCGTTCATCTGCATTTCCACGCCTTTTCTTAAAATGGGATGAATATAAATAATAAAAAAAAATTCATTTTCATTTAATAAAAATTTAACAATGCAATCTCGTTGCCGCGGTGTAATTGCAATTACTCGTATTATGATCGATGTCAAAGATAATAATTGCGCGATAGAGTACCCGTAACTTTTATTCATTCACCTTGTAGATCACACACTGGTACCTGGAGTTGGTTGTCTCGGAGTAGTAACGTACCGACACCACGTCTTCTAAATATAAACTCGAAAATGATGTTATAATGATAAAAAAAAATATATACTGTATATAAAAACCGGTTAGATGCAATTTGTTTGTTTGTTTTTTTTTTACCAGCAAATTTGTGATCATTACGAGTTCTTTTTTATTCGCTTTATTAATTTTAAGAAATCGAAAATACAAATAAATTAAATATAATATTCCCAAATATATTTAATTCACTCCACACAAAAAAAAAATTCACGTTGAATTATTTATACCCACAAAATTGCAATTCTAATAACACTACGAAAATGTGACAAGAAGCACGCACCGTGTATATTGGCGATTATATTACTGCGCATGCGTAGGTGAGCTCGCAATTCTACATACATTACGCTATCTTTTAACATCCTATCTGTACATGTAATGGGCAGAGGGTAACAAGTTCTATAATATTAGACTAGACAAATGTAATTAGAGTGTATATTCGTTTCGCACACTTTTTTTGTTGTTAATAAGACGCGATCTTTATCAAATCGCTGCCTAACGGAGTGTTAAGATGCTGCGAATGATAGGGCATTAACCGCTTGGGAACATAGAAATGAGCGAGTCTTACCTCGCCGCTGACAGCTGCCGGAGACTTTTCCACGATATCATAGATTATGGGTGGTAAATCCGAACCTTTGCCTCCGATAATTGAAAATCCGAAGCCGTACGATTCACTCCTATTTAACTGGACACTTTTAACTTCTTCGGCCATTCTAGCACCACTTGCGCATTAGCATTTTTATACCGGATTCACGCACACTCGTTCCTACTCGCACGCCAACTACTGCACTTTTACAAATTACTTTGGCTTCTATTCTCGTCGCAAAGCACGCGGCAAGCCGATTTACCGACAGATGGCGCTACGATACAAGCAATTTATCACTAGCAAACCTTACGGACAAAATGTTAAGACCGGCGATCTAAACTTTATCTTAATGGCGTTGGTATACTAATAAACTGGCCACTCTATTCTAGCGCCTTTTTAAAACAAAATTTAAATTCTGCACCGCGCGGGCTAAATTTTAAAAAAAGTTGAACAGTATTGAAAATTATTTGAAACTTTTTTGAATTAAATGTATAATCTGGTTTAATGTACTGCGTTGATCAAATAAACTTTTAACTCTGCAAATCTATTAAAAAAACTAATTTAAAGCTACTAATTTAAGCGGTTCTAAGGCATTTTATAGAAAATAATTTTAAAAAGTTGATAAATATTATAGTTATACAGCAATTTCGATAATTTAAAAACGTTTAAAACTAATGAAAGTGAAATTTTTAGTTTAATTTCAAGTGATAAAATAATTTTTATTGCTAAGTAAATGTGTTTTGCAATATTATTGAACGTTTGGGTTACTTTTTGGTGAAATAAATAATATTGCTAAATCTTATAAGAATTGCTTGATATGCGAGATTAATAATTTCGAAAAATGTAAGAATGCACGCTCCTAAATATAATCCTAAAGCTCCACCAATATCACTAACCAGTGAAGTCAAAGTGTAAGATCTCACTTCGTACATGGATTCCACATCGCCTCTGCCAGGTATGATACTTATACGAGTTATGCTCGCGTCCCTCAATTCTGGGTCATAAATATCGGTGCGTTCGTACCCTCGAATATCTGGTTTGATATCGTAATTTAAATCCAAGCACGGTCTAACACATTCGCAAGTGCTCGTGTCTATACGACCCATCATATCGATCAAAGAAAAATTATAAATGATACGAAATTGTTCGGCGGTGCATGGTGGATAATGAATCGCATTCACGGTAAATGGCAACCTAAAATTGGGGAGGAAAAATAATAAATAAATAAAAAACTTTTATTACCGGTACCTTAAATTTTTTCTTTAAAAAAAGTTTAATATTTATTTTAAACTTCTTTTTTTTTTTTTTTTTAATGAATACCGTAATATAAATTTACGTATTATAGCCGTTTAAATTAATTGTATATTAAAATTAGATTTGTTTCAAAAAATATACAATTTTAAATAATTTTATCCTACATACTTGCATTTAGGCTGATTTAAATAATATTGATGTTCATAACATTCTTGCATGCAAGCGGAATAATTGAAAGGTGAGGCGCAAGGGCGAACAGGTGTATTTTCATACCTAAACTAAAATTGGAATTAATCGCAAATTAAAAATTTTAATTACCGTAGTAAAATAGTTTTTTTTTCTTTTTATCAAAAATATAAAAATTTTCAATTTACCTCTTCTTCCCAATATCTATATTTTGCCCAAGTATTAGGATAAATTGACAATGCTTGAATATATGACCCAAATTTTCTGTTATAATATTGATTATGCAGTAAAAGCTAAGAAAAAAAAACATATTTTCAGAAAAACCTTTAATTTTAAATTAATTTCATTTTTTCTTTACCTTCCACGTAAGTAAATGGTTACCTTCAGTCATAATGGTTAGGTTTTTAAAATCTTGAATAGATAACAAAATAGAAGATTTGGAGCCCACATAAGGAACATCTTCATCTACAAAAAAAATTACAGTATAATATTATCAAAGCTATCACTAATAAATAAATTACGGCGTTTTTGGGTCTTACTAATAGTCAAAAGGTGACATTTTCCTGCAACCATATCTTCTTGTGACCAATATTCAGGTTTATACCTAGGGTTACAATCTTTTCTGTTATAAGTGCACTAAATGTCAATAAAATTTGTTTCAGTTATAATCTAATTTAACATATAGCAGGCCTACAAAAAATATAAATTACGGATTTCACGAAATCGGTTATATTTTCATAAGTTAGGTCCCACAAATCCTCCAAAGAAAAACCGTGTCGATCCAATAGACTGTAAACATCTTCGTTCTTATAGGGCCGTGATGAATTCATAACTTTGAACATTCTGGTGGTGGCTTGAGGGCTAACCAAGCATAGCGAAATATTCGGAAATCGAAAAGTTGATTGAAACTTAACGGCAAAAGCTGTAGATACGGGATATTGTAAATAAAATCGAACTCGTTCTGTAATTTGCATTGCGCATAAGCCAATCAAAAGCGCAAAAATAATTAGCCATATAACTCGTCGCAAAATTGATGAATTTGGAATTAAAAAGGTTTTAAAACCCGGCAATGACAAACTGTGTTCTTCTAAGCTTAGAACATTATCAAGTTCTCTTTTTTCAGACTTCCCATCATTAGCTGTGATTGTCCAAGCGTTTTGAATTTGCTTAGCATTCATCTTCATTTCAAGACATCAAAAGATAAAACTGAAATAATGCGAGTAAGGTCTAATAATGATATTAGAAAAAATCCTATTAATAAATATTTAACTTGGCATTATAATAAATATTTAATCAACTTAATTTCATAAGTGTTTTAGATATTAGCCAAACGTCTTTTAAAAAAACGAAAATATTAAGCAATCGGCTAATCAAAAATTTATTCGTAAGTCAATTCCAATTATAAAAGTGTCATTAATAATTCAAAAGCATTTTGAAAATGAAGAAATAATTTCATTAAAATACTTTCAATTTTTATTTATAAAATATTTTGTTAAGGCCTATATACTTCTGTGAGATCGAAGTCTTTAGGAATTATCAATTGATCATTAGGCCCATAAAGTCCTCTGTCTGTCCCGTTGCACAAACTTGTTCTATGGACAACAATCGATTTTTGCGATTCAGAATTGGAATTTTTTTTTAGCAAAAGGGAGGGCAAAAAATGGGTGAAATAAGCGCAAAATTGTTTTCGACTAAGAATAAACATGAGAAATAAAATCTGAACTAGATCGAATAATTGGCACGACAAAAAATCCATCATTTTGTTCCGACTGTCAAATTCGAAAGTAAAAATTCAAAGGAAACAACTAAATTTTATAATAAAAAAATATATATATTAATAACAAATATATCACACAAATGCAAATACATGCAGTACATTAAAATACCGTTTATATATTATCCTGTTTCCTCTTTACTACTACTGCATAACCAAATGTAAATAAAAACGTCTCCTATTAAAAAATAAATATTAAACTTTGCAAACTTTAAAAAGAATGTATTGCCCATACCTCTACTACTAATAATAATTATTAGTGATGCAATTAAAAACCAATATTTCATCTGAAAGCATCAATCAGAGGCTTTTTCGTAATAGTTGAATTCACATTTTCTTTTAGAAAAATTAATTATGATATTTATTTTCCATCCATTAACTTATGCAATTTGAACAAAATTTTGCTAGAAGTGCTTCAATGAATAATAGTATTTAAAAAGGATGAATAATATTGAAAGATTTGAAATAGGAGACTTTGAGTAGAAAAACAAAACAACACATAGTAAGCTACTATTTTAAGAATGTCAGCAACATTTTTTTATCTCAAAGTGAACGACCTAAAACATAAAATCACGATTTGAGCAGAAGAGGATTGAGAAGTAACCTCGACTCAACCTTAAACAATAGTGACAACCCATTGGGGAAAAAAAAGGTAAAACTGTTGCTCATCGGCTGCAATAAAATAACTAAATAATTATTATTTTAAACGAATTTACTGCACTAACTAACAAATTTATTTATAACCTTTTAAAATTTAAAATAAAAATAATTATTAAATCTATTTATTTTTAAAAAATAAAGTAATTAATTTTACTGGAACTTTAACTATAGACTTACATTAATTTGAAATAATAAATTTATTAACTGTAATTATTATATATTTAAAATTCTACAAAAAATCCACCAATTTAATTAATAAATATTAAACTGGGCAAGTCATAGAAACCCCCCTTAAAATTAAATATATTTTAATTGATATTTCCTTTTGTTTATGTACATTATTAAATTTCTTACCGATAAATATAAATCTTTTTATGTTGAACTCCCTTGATCAATTACGTTGCTTTGATTATTAACTGATACTGACGGTGCAGAATTATTAAATATTTCGCGACTAATTACGAGCGGAATGCTTTTCGAAGACACGACACTAATTCCTTGATCTTGTACACGCAATACCGATAATGGAAGCTGCGACTGCAATTGTCCTTGATCTACCAACGCAGACGTTCCTTTCGGCGGTGAAGAGGCGACTGTCTGCGACGGTGAATCCAAACATGAATTAAGATTGGATGGAGAGGTTGAACCACTGGGATTCAAATTCGATTCGTTCTGAAGTTCATCTGAATCACATATTTCTACTACGCAAGAAGTTGAAGATAAAACATTGACAACCACAGGCATATTTTCACTCTGAAGGATTGGCTCCTGCTCTTCCACTACTTCACTAGAATAAACTTCCGGTTCTGGCACTTTTACATCCACTAAACATTTACCGGTATACATTTCATTTTTAATAATTATTTTTCCTTAACTATTTATTAATCTATTTAAATTTTCTTTGGTCTTTACCTCTCTGGTGTGAGCGGAACAGATCATCTTTTAATCCCGGGAGAAAAGAGTCAATGCGATCCCACGTGATAGTCCACAATTGTGAATGTCCAACAGAAGAGGAAAATATTCCTGCTGTCTCCATAACCAATAACATATTCTTTAATGATTCAGGTATTGCTTCACACTTAAAATAAATTTAAAATTAATATATTTTTTTTAAAAAAAAAGCCAAATTAAAAAAATTACTAGCAAATCGCTTTTATCAGCATGCATGTATTTATCCATAAAATCTAAAATTGTTAGAAACAAAGCGGTGAACGTTGGCAATGATAATAATGGTGTCAAATGTTGTAAGAACACCTCAAGTTAAAAAAAAATTATTAGACATACATATAAAATACATAAATAAGTAAGAATAAACACTTTTGAGAGCAAAGTGGCTCCTCTCATGCGCGTTTCTTCAAGACCAGAAGGATCATTTGGACTAACATTTTCTAACAATCTCAATAACAATGGAAATAAAACCTACAAAAATTTTACGAATAAATTAATCATAGCTTATTTATTTCAATATAATAGACGCACCCTATTAAAACAAGTTTCCCACTCGATGGCAGATAAAGTCTGTAAATCGTGAACTAATAATGCCCTTTGAAGATACGTCACAGCGGCAGTTCGAACTTGCCTCCTTGAATCGCAGCACAATCGAGCAATACCTAGTAATTGCTTATTAGTTGTCAATTAAATAATGAAATATAATTCAATCTTGAGCAAAGAATAACCTTGAAGCAATGGACACCAAAATTTACTCCATAAATTCTTCAAATCATTAACTTTTAATTCACTGCCATCTACATTTTTCTGGTCTGATTCTTCAATGGCCCAAGATGTAACGATAGAACATGCCCTGGTATGCAAAGTATGCATAAGATCAAGCAACTGTAAATAAATATAAAACATCAATTATTTTAACGATGATAGAAAATGAATAATTAATTACCTGAATAGAAGCTTGGAGATAACCGCCATCCAAACTTTGCGATTCGTTATCATCTGCAGCCTGAGATACCTGATTAGTAGACACAGACCTTTTAACTTTGGTCGCATCTTCTTTCTTTCGTCCGGGAAGGCGATGCGTAAACTTTCGTTCTTTATTGTCATTATATTTCGCCGAGCGCCTTTCAAGGTGGTGCTTTCCTCCATTTAGACTCGCTTCAGCAAACGTTCGGAGAGAATAGATACAGCTTTCCAAATTAGCAGGTGTGATATGAGCCACATCCCGAATTAGAAATGCCAGCGATTCGCAACATTTTAAAAAAGCTACAGTATCATGAGATGTAAAACTTCTTTTCAAAACAATCTCGTATTGATTAACCGTTATTTGATCAACCGTTTCCTTTAATACAATTTCTTTACCAATCTAAAAAAAAACCTATTTAATTTATTTAAGCCAAAAAAGTTAATAATTTTAAATCAATTACATTCTCCAAGGAAGTAACACTGCTGGACATGTCAGATTTTATGTGGTTTTTCCCGGCCGAATGAGCCTCATATAATTCAGAATCAGAAGTGTAACCGCGATCGTAAACACAAGAATTACTTGGTGAAGAAATATTTTCAGTAATTAAGTCAGAATCGGACTGAACACCATTTTCAGAAGCTGAATCGGGAACATCATGAATAAGATCATCTAATAATTTAGTAGGTTTAGCTCCTGCTCCAAAATATTCGATTAAAGTAAATAATGTTGTCCAATCTAAAGCTGAATGAATGTTTGCAGCGTTGCTTTTTAACAGTTCATATAATGCAAACGCTATTTGTCTCGAAACTTTCAACGAAGTTGGAGGTTTCAAAAGCAGTAACATTTTCAGTGACTGCAAAACCTAATTAACAAAAAAATTTATTTTAAACGTGCGAACAAAATAAAAAAAATTTTAAACATTTATATTACCTGTGCTGTCATATCTTCTCTCCATAGGAGCCTAACTGCTAAACGTAAAATAGAAACCACTGTTCGCTCCATTAATAAAAAATATTCTGTAGCGCTTGACCCCATCATCAAGCTATAAATATGATCTCTTACGCCTTGCCAAACAACATTAACTCGATCTCTGTTTAAGAAAATATATGTACAAATTCTACGAATAATAAATAAAAAAAAATCTTTACCTATTATGTAGTACAATTTCTACCAAAACCTCTAGAAAGAAAATTGTTGTATAGTCATCGTAAGCTCCATGTTGCGATGCGTGCGAATCAGGTCCAGGTGAAGCATATATCAGCGCCTACGATTGGATTTATTAGAAAACCATCAAACCTTAAAATAAAACTAAATACCTTTACTAATTCCTGCAAAGAATCTGCTCTCAAAAATTTACTTTCTGAAATAAGTCTCTCGGGATGACATTTTGAAATGCATCGCTGAGCTCGTTGAACACTTTCTTGATCTTCCTGAGACATTCCTTTTTGTACTTGGGTATCGGCTGTAAGTGTTATATAAGAGTAGAAAGAACTGAACAAACCAACTTCAGATCTTTGAATAGGTATTTCTTCTCTCATTAGTGAGATTTTTCCAGAAGGGTTTACAAAATCTTCAGCCTCCACCATGCACGATGGTAAAAGTTTGGCGTAATACAATTGGTGTAGACAATCGAGAATATTTTTCCATCCTTCACGTAAAATGTCACCGTGTTGATGAGCCAAGTCAAAAACGGTAGCAGCAGCTAACTGTGCTTTCACATTATGGCCAAATGAAACTGGAAGTGACTCGGGTGCCTACATATAATAGAAGATTATTTAACAACAATATCTTTCAAGAATTACTACAATTTATATCACCTCAGTTGAATTTAACAATGTAGTAAATTTGCAAATAGATATGATTAGGTGATCAAAAACATCGCACATTCCAAAATGAGCAGCAATCATAGCACAAAGTCTACGAACAAACCAAAAACATTTTTAAAAAAAGGAAAACTATTTATTGTCACCAGAATAATTTACCTAAAACCTCCAATTGTTGTTTCAATAATGTCTTTCTCTAAACTTTTATCAAAAACAAATGAAAGAGCAGCTACAGTTGGCCCCCAAATTAGAGAAAATAACTCGCGATCAAATTCGCCGTCAATAGCTTGAATAAACACTCCATCTTTAGTCAGTCCTCTTCTAATCAACATTTTCCATAAATAATTATCCTTGACGAGACCAGTGTGCTCAGCGGGCATGACAATTTCTTCCCCTCTACAAAAAGATATTTGAAACAAGAAACTAATGTAGAAATTCTTTTATTTTACTTACTTAATTGAAATATAAATTTCTTCTAGCATATCTGGATCGAAATCTTTTCCACCATTAACTTTGGTTAAATTTTTCTTAAACTCCTACAAAACCAACATACATTTTAAAGCCGTTGGAAAATTACTTTTATTAGGATAAAAACTTACTTCTAATGTCATTGGCACGCTTTGTCTTTTAACATTGTAATTATGCTGATCAACATTCAACATAATGACTGCATAAGCCAAAGTGAAAGCTGCGTCACTGTTGACAAATGGTTCATTGTTCATTTTCTGTAAATAATTTTAAAAAACGATATATTCGAAAGCATTTTGTTATTTAAAAACACACCAATCACTTACATGCCAGTGCTCAGCAAAATGTTCCAGCAATAATGAAATAACTGGCGCTTCTCCTGGAAGTCTAAAAGTTTCCAAATACATTCTCAAAGCCTCGTCAATTCGCGTGTCGTCAAAATTAAAAGACCTTTTGAAATAATAATTGTTAAAATAAGTACAGTAATGGCAATTCAATGAAAATATAAAACGTACTTCACAAACGTTTCCAACACTTTTAAATTTTTTCTGTTGCTTACGTATTCCCCTATCATTTTTTTATCAAGCCTCGAATTTTCTTTTAAAAATGTGCTAACTTCTAAGGGATCAAATTCTGGGTTTAATATGCCATTTTCTTGCAAAAATTGAATTCCTTTTGCTGCTTTTAAATTAAATTGTTCTGCTCCAGTAATCAAAATCTTTTAAAATATAAAAATTGGTTAGTAAAAACAAACCCAAACAATTTAAGAACTCATTTTCTTGTACAGTATATAATTACCGATTTTTTATGTTTAATTTTGACTAGATCGCTATGAGAAGGAATGTTATTAACAATTGCATACTCTTCACTTTTAATTGTCTGTCCTTCTGCCACTCTCACACCAAAAAGATACCCTGACGCGTCTTGCTGATGTCGTGTACATTCTACTTGCTTAGGAAATATTTCCTTATTTACTTCAGTTAAAATAAGTAAAAAATTAATATAAATTATAAAGATTTAAAAAAATAACTTACAAGTTTTTGATTGTAAGCCGTTTTCCTGGTAAGTGTCCGTACCGTCTACCGCCTTATGATTACAGTGACTTTTTATACTATCGATAACGGTAAGAAGAGCACTCAAAGACAAAAGATGAGCATTGTAAATGCCCGAAATGGGAAACGCATTCTACAGATAAAATAATTTTAGCATTTTTAAATTACTTTAATAGTAAAAAAGAATACTAACTTTAGATAAAATTTTTGTTAATTCTTCGAATACATTGGTGCAATATAAATCACAGTCATAATTTAAATATAACTCTGTTACGAATCCAGGTATTCGCCAGAGTTGAACAATAGCATCCAGGACAGCTTCTCGTTGCTCATAAACAATTTTGGAAGATTCAGATGTAATAATCCCAGTTAACTTATTCAAATACATCTATAAGTAGATAAACATGTAAGTCTAAAAAATAAATAATATAAAAAAAGTTTAAAAGCAAATACCTCAAGTTGAAATTTTAAATGTGGCCTCAACGATTCAAATAAAAGAAAACAGACCCGTAGCGCAACCGTAAATAAAGAAATTCGATCAGAATTTATAAGCTAAAGATAAATAAAATTAAGAACTGATAACAACAACTACTTAATTTGAATAAGTAAAATTCTTGCCTCAAAAATATATCTGCATAACTCGTCTTTCACCAAACAAAGCAAAGATGGGAAACTGCTAATGCATTTTGCATTTGTCTCGAGAGCTACTGTTATAAGATTCAAACCAATATGAATCATAACTTCTGAATTTTGCCTACAATAATCCAAGAATAAATACCTATATATCAATTTGCACATAATAAAAAGAACTAACTTGTCCAGAGAATTTATTAGAGAAACTAAAAAGCGAAATAACTCCCTGACGCAGGGAAGCCCGTAAGGTAATAATGGACCTAAAAGAAATCGCCATTAAGTTAGAAATAATTATAAGAAAAATTCGATAAATTCAAATAAAATTATACAGCATAAACCAATTGGCCATACCTTCCTTTCCATGTATTGGAGGAATAAATCTAACTCCTCGAGGATTTACATAATCGTCATCTTGGTTATTGCTAGTTGTCATATGTTGTAATTCCTTCTCCGTACTTAATGTAGGTGATTCAATGTTTTTCTAAACAATAAACATCAGTGATCCATTTTTGCACTAAACATTAAATATTATACTTCAATTGTGGCTTGTAAATTATCTTGCATATCAACTACCCCAGCAGTTGATGTATCGCTTATATCAGCTTCATTTAACGAGCTGTCATCTAAATTCGATCCCACCAAGCTTTTTGACTCTACATCGGATGGCGTTGTTGGCACCGAGGAAACACATTCTTTAATAGGGGTAACACTACAATCTAAACTATTAATCGCTTCTGCAGCTAATTCTAATGAAACATCTGGTTGATCTTCTTTCGCCGGTTGACTAGGAGAAATCGCACTTTTTTTCGTTTTAGATCGTGGAACCTTTTTCTTCGATAATCCGCGGGAATTATCCATCCCACTGCTAGGTCTCATTTTCAACTAAATTGTAAAAAATTATTTTAACATTATAATTCAAACAAATAATATAATTTTTACTTTATGAAATCCGCCTCCAACTGAATTGTCATCTTTAAAATATGGCAAACGAACAAATAATAGCTGAGCCATATCAACTAATGCGCTTTCTGCAGATTTACGAAGTAATTCTATATAAGTTATAAAAAAATTTAAAATTGTTTTATTAAAAAGAAAAATCAAAAAAGAACGGTTCTACAATGTACAGAATCATGTATTCTTTATAAACTTCTTTTAATAACCGTTAACCGTCAAACTTAACAATAAAAACAAAACATTAAAAAAAAAATAAACGGTAAGAATTTTTATTTATTATTTTTGAAAGAATCATCACGGTTATGAAAGAAGTTAAATCAATTTTCCAAAAACTGTGCCCTCGTAGATGATTTCATACTGATATTTATTAACATAAAAATTAAGTAATACTGTACCGCTTAGTCGCATTTCAAAGCAAATTCTAAAACATGACTGCATAATTTCACAAATGGAATCATTTGAAAGAAGAACTCCAGCAGGTGTCAAAAGTAAAGTCTTGAGTACCTAAATAAAATATTCAATATTTATTTATATATAAAAAAATATACATATTTAAAAAATCGTTTTCTCAATTACTTGCAATATCTTCATTAAAACCACTTCATCAGAGCCTGGATCGGTTCCGACAAAACGTGCGTGAGTAACCGCATCTGTTATGTTTTCAACAGCTGAAGCAGCGGATTTGCCATTCACGTCTACATATTCATTATTTAAATAATAAATACACAAAAAAGCAATTTAATAATACTGTACCTATCAATCCGTAAGATAAAAACTTGTTAATTGAAGATAACGCTAGCCCGGTGACAGGACCTGAAGTATCACCTGACCTAATTACTTTTAAAAACGGCTCTAAAAATTCATTAGGTTCTAAATTTCCCAAATCTAAAGCACAAACAATTTTTAAAAATAACAGATAAGTTGTTAAAAAGGAGTTATATTAATATACCAGCTGTTTTTATGAGCAATTTTTTTAGCTCCGTAAAATTTTTTGTCAGAGCATCTTCAACCTCCTAAACATGATAAAATAAGAAAATGACAATAAACAAAATAAGTTATATTCCGCTACTTACTTGATAGACGTGAGATGACCATTTAACACCTTTCTTCATCGCCGCTACTACGATGTTCATCTCCCCTTGAACAATGTAAACACTATTAGTTGGAGGTGCCATTTTAGTTGACTTTAACTTTTGGAATTTATGATCAAGACACTTGACTCAACTAAACCTAATAAAATTTAAAATTAAAAAATAGCTGAAACTAATAAATTAACTTAAGTTAACTATTAAAATAAATTATTACTGATGGAAAACCATAGTGATAAAATGGTGTTCTTGAATCTGATCTGTCTATCGCGATCTATTGCTCCATCGTTAACATTGTCGTAAACAATCACAAGCAAAAACCACTCCACGTACTAAGGGGCCATTAAATAAAAATAAATAAATTGCTTAACTTGCGCTAATATTAACAATAAAGCTGTTTTATTTGCTTTGCTTCATAAGAAAGACATATGTTCATACGATTAATCGAATTCGTGGCTCACGGAAACGGAAATGTCTGACTTTTCATTTTTTTAAAAAAAAAAAAAAAAAAAAATTGCACCTTACGTTTCTTTTGCCTTACGTAAATCATCACCAACGTAACAAAAAAGCGCATACTGCACTATGTTCATAAATAAATATGGTACAGCAAAATACATGTCAAAAACGTTAATAATAATAATTAAAATATCTTAGTTTTTAAAACCCTAAGTATTAATTTAAGTTATATTTTATTATTTTAAATACATGTAGTTTACTTTCACAAATTTTACTCCATGCGTCTAGTGTTGCCTCGACTTGAATTTAAAATCAGCTTGTTCACACGACTCAACGTAAGCAATGTTTTGATTGGACGTTAGCTTTCGTTGCGTTGCGTAGCAGCAGCAACCATGATTGGTTCGGAATATCAATGGTAGTGTGAACAAACCTTTGTCTCGGGGTCTTTTTATAGAATTTTCATTCGTCATTGCGTATCGTAACTTTACGTTTGGTCTTCGCTAAAGCGCAAATTGTTTAAAATCATTGTTTTAAGTAATTTTATATTTATATAATCTAAAATAATGGCCGACGAAGGTGACATTCATACAAGTGATAATTTTGACGGAGATGGCCAAAATTTTGAGAATTTTGATCAAAATCCCGGCGAGTATATGAGCGAAGAACAAGCTAATGGCGATGGCGCAACCGATATGGTTGTTGGAGATGAAAATGCGTTGGAAGAAAGTAAAGAAGCGCAAGACGAAAGGTACGTTAGGAATGTTAATCACAAAACTATTTTACAATTGCCGATTGATCTTGTAACCGTAAATAAATAACAGATAATTTAAAACGCAATTTTGCGAAAGCGCGAAATTGGAGTAGGCTTAAATTTCCAGCTTTTATTTCTCCCCATCTTTTTCAACCGGCTTTCAAAATGGCGACTTCGTACATTTGTGCTGTCAAAATCGTTTCATCGCTTAATCCATCATCCTCTCACTTAATATAAACCATCCAAATGAATTAATAACTTAGGATGTCATAAGAGATTAATTGTAATTAATAAAAATTATATTTATAATTTTTGTTTTTGACATTTCCATTGTTTGCCGTTTTACTTTGTTTTACGTACTGTATTTGATAAAAAAAAAAATAAGCTTACTCCAATATTTTAATCTTTAAAATTAATAAATAAAAATTAAAGATATAATTTGAGAAGAATAATAAAAAAAAAAGTTCAATCGGTGATTTTAAAAATAAATAAAAAATCTAGGTATAAGATTCGTGAAATTCCCAAACACAGCTATATAAATAGATTTGTAATGACTTTGGCAATTGTTCCTGGTCAAATATATAAAATCTACACACGTTTATATTGATTTAGCCCAGTAAACACGTATAAAAAAACGCGGGTATCTAATTTTTTTTTTTTTTTTTTTTTGGATTGCATATTTGAATAAAATAATAAATGTGTCGTATTCTATTTTTTTTTTCTATTTTCTATATAGTAGTAAAAAGTAAATGGTAAAACTTGGTAAAAAGAGATTTTTTTTCTCCTCTGTAATTGAAAAATTTTTCATTATTTTTTTTTTTAATAAACTTTTAAAATGGTTTAACTTATTTTACAGTGAATCCTAAGTCTTCAAGTAAATTAAATCGATGTAATCGAGACGAAAATAGCATTAAAGTAACCGTAGACCTTCACTCTGGCCAAAATAATTTGTCGAAGTGACCAGGGGTCCCCATGAACCATCTATTAAAAAAAACAAACCGAACCAAATGCATAATGTCTTATGCCCTAATTTGACTTTATTTCCAACAGGTCTACGTTGAATGCAAAATAGGAAGCCTTCTCTATCTGTCCATCGACCAACACCACACTAAGACAAAGCAACATTTGCTGGGAAAAAAAAGCTCAACTGTGGTGGTGAATGTGAATGTAGTCTTTTTGAACTACCAACCAGTTATTGTGTTTTTTTATTTATTTATTTTTAAAAAAAATTTCTCTTTTTTTTTTTTTCTTTTTTATTTATATTATACATACTTTTATTTCTTAAGTAGAATTCCAATTAAGAAAAAAAGTACTGCACTTTTAACGACCAAAATATTAATTTTTTTTTTTTTTTACTTTTCTTAAAAAAATTAAATTTTTTTTATCTCTTTTTCCACAACTAATTTTTTATTACTAGATTTATGTATCCGTATAAATGAAGAAGTTAATTCAATTTTAAGTTTTTAAGTTGCTCGTATTTATATATAAAATTTTGTTTGTATTAAGGTTTTTTCACAGCTCTCTCACTTATAAATGGATCTGCTTTGTATTTTTTCTTTAAAAAGAAATTTTTCTTAAAAGTTTTACCAAAAATAAATGAGTAAAATATTATTCTCTAATAATGCTCTTAAAAAAATAAGAACTGATAAATTTTTAAAGAAAACTTGTTTTTAAACATTTTTTATATTATTATATATAAATATATTATTAAAACACTATAGGATAATTAAGTACATATATATTTAATTGAACCACAAATAAAACTAGTTTTACTGTAGATATCGAAAAATAAATTGTATTAATCTTGAATTTGTATCTATTCTACAGGAAATTATTTGTGGGTGGACTAAGTTGGGAAGCTACTCAAAGTACTTTAAATTTTTACATCTTTTGTTATTATAAATTTACGAGCAAATTTTTTAATTTATTTGATTTGATTTTGTAGAAGATCTCAAAGATTACTTTGGTAAATACGGTGAAATCATCGATGTAAACATAAAGACAGATCCAAACACTGGGCGATCAAGGGGGTTTGCTTTTATTCAGTTTTCAGATAAAGACTCCGTAGATCAGGTACTTTTGCTTTTTTTAAAAAAAATAAATGTGAAACTTAATAAATTCGTTTAAGGTTTTAAATGCTGGCCAACATACGATCAATGGAAAGGTGGTAGATCCTAAAAGGGCAAAGGCCAGGCCCGGAATTAAAAAAATATTCGTCGGAGGTTTGGAACCCGATTTACCCGAAGCCGATATTAGAGAATATTTCGAAAAATTTGGAAAGGTACGAAACTTAATTTTCTAAATCTGAAAACTTGAAACTAATAATGTTTGTTATTTTGTAGATCGAAGAAGTTGAGCTTCCTTTCGATAAACAAAAGAATCAACGTCGCCAATTTTGTTTTATCACCTTCGAGTCGGAAGAAGTCGTCGATACCATCTGTAAGAATCCTAAACAAAAGATCGGTGGTAAAGAATGTGACGTGAAGAAAGCTACGCCGAAGCAAGACCCTCGCGCCGGTCGTGGTGGCAGCGGAGGTTGGGGAGGATTTGGGTTCGCCGGAGGTCGAGGTGGACCCCGCGGAGGAGGTCCTCGAGGACGTGGCAGGGGTGGTAAGTTTAGCTCAAATGCTTGCATGACTTTGAACTGAATTCGTGGAGCACCCACGTTCAGGCTGGGGTGGTCCAAATTACAATTATGGTCCAGGTTATGGTGGTTACGGACAAGGCGGCTACGGATATGGAGGAGGATATGGCTATGACGGCGGTTACTACGGATACGATTACACCAACTGGGGAGGATACGGGCAAGGAGGTTACGGACAAGGAGGATACGGAGGCGGAGGATATGGTAGTGATATCTTGATATCTTCTAAGATCCTGCTGAATTGAATTTTTAAATTGACTGAAATGTTAACCCCCCTCATTTAGCTAAGTCTAATTCTTCTTCTGTTAGGGCATCAACAGTCAGGAAATCCGGCAAAAAGTAAAAGAGGTGGAGGTGGTGGAGGTCATGGATACCATCCGTACAGTCGTTAAGTCGTCACGTCTTTCATGTGATTGTAAGTTTTTTTCGATTCTATTCTAATAGTTATTCTACGCTTTGTTGTTTTGATTGAAATCTAATTAAAAGCGGGTTAAAAAATATTTTTTTGGTAATTTGTTTTTCTAGGTATCTGTGTCGTCCTCCATTATCCATCTTGTCACAACTTTTTAAATATGCGGATTTAATTGTTTAATTGTAAATATTTGGTTCATGTTCTCTAATGGGCACTTAACTGAAATAAAAGCAATTTTATACTAACTTAATCATTTGCTTTTTATTAGAATTGAGAATAACATTTTTTTTTTGGAATGTCGTTAAAGCGACTTGTTCACTGAACTTTAATCCTGAGTTTTATTGAGCGATAATATTTTTAGCCAAACATTGATCCGTGAAGATTTTCTAAATCGATTTCTCTTTGTTTTGCTCTTTTCTAGAATAAACGAGATCTTTTAGATATTTAATAAGTTTTTAAAAGTTAAGTGGCAAAAACCTTTTGTTTTTGATATTCTTCATATTCTGGATCATCAGTTAAAAGTATATGTCGGCACACTGGACACGAATTAGTCTAAAATAATATTTTAAGACTTCTATAATTTTGAGTTTGAACGTTTACTCTACGGGTGGGCCATAAAAAGTGAAACTCTTCCACTAATATAATATTACGTGCATTATTGTTTCTAAACGTTTGCGCCTTTCGATTATGTTTCGGTAAATATAACGTTGCTTATTTCACCGTTCTCTGGTACACTTTTAAAATAAAATTAAGTTAAAGTTGATATTCGGAAATAACGGAAAACTTTAGTAATACGGTACTGTACAATTGATTAAACAGTTTGAAAATTCCGAAATTGTTTTGAAAGTGTGATGGTAGTTTTAGACTGGATGACTTTTTATGGTCTAGCCTTTAAACTCTGTTGAACCGTATTAAAAATTGGGCGAAATTGGTACCAAGTTATTTTTTCCGGTTATCATCAGTAATTTTAGTTTGATCAACTGATATTAAGTTTTAACGAGAATGGGGAAATTTATTGCAACGCTTTATTGATAGATATAAACGAAAGGCGCAATTAAACGCACAAAAAGTTAAATTAAATAGTATGCAATAATTAATTCAAAATGCAATTATTATTGTTGTAGGGTTTCACATTTTTTTGGCTCACCTGGCAGATTAGGTTACCGTACTTTACTAAGCCAGGGTAAAATACAACTGCCGTGGAATTCGTGCTGACATGGAAGCTTTTTTACTTCGTCTTCTTCATCGTAATATTTTAGACAAATCGCGCAAGTTTCTTTAAAATTAAAAAATAAAAACTGCTGTATTTAACTATTGACTTTATACATGTACTAGAATATGCCAACATGGCCTCTAGAAATCATGCTGTATCTAACAAAAAATTAAGGACTGTTTTTATACATGTAATATTTTGAGTGTTTGAAAAACTATGCAGCAAAATGTTACCTCCGCGTTATAAAAATGTTTACTAATTTTGTTATACAGTATTTCGCTACTAGATCCTAATTTGGATCACAACTAAAAAGGTTTCCAGCAAGCAACCAATTATTTGATAGCAACACATTGTGTTAATATGTTGACTGCAATGTAGCCAAATCACAAACTCGATTGTAAAACGAGGATTAAATAAAACTAGATTACCGAATTTATTAGGTTGGATCTAATATTCTGACGCCATATTTAGAAATGGGCTGTAACTAAAATGCGACTGGGGAAACATTTTACGCCTCGCAAGCCTCTCTGCGTTCTCCTCTGTCACTTGAAATCTGAGTTGAGTTGGTGGGACAGCAAGAAACCGATATATATTATATAATATATATTATATCTAGCACTAATTCTCGAGCCAATACAGCTTTCGCAGTGAAGTAAAATTTAACGGCTAATTAAATCACAATGTGCGAATAAAACATACGGAATACAATTATAAATGACCTACATGAGCTTTAGGTGTAAATGATAAATTTAACTTCAAGATTCAACATTATCATTACGATACGACATACTGGTAATGAGCAATACATTGGAACATTGTATGCTAGAGAGATTTCTGACTTACTATAAAAGAAAATGTTATTTTACTTACCCTCCGTCTCTCCTCTTATAACTCTAGTTTTTAGTTCCTCGACAACTTTCTTTGAAGCTGGAGGAGGTGGCTTTTCATTCCCGAATATACTAAGAAATAATGCTGTACTATAAAATAATGTTACCACTGTAGATTAGAGATTTGTTTACCCATTAAATGACATGTCAAACTCAACTCCAAGACCAGTATCAATGAGCAATCTGAAATGAAAAACTTATTAATATGTGAGAAATCGCAAGAGTAAAACAAGAGCAACATTACCTAGCTAAATGTAAGAAACTATCGGGCGTTTCCCCAGCTTTCAATGGTTCGCAATTATGCTCTTCAAAATAGCAAGCCATTGCTTAATTAAACTGTTAATTTATGTAATTAGTCTAAATAATTAAAGGTTAAAATCAAATTTAAATGATACAAAAATGCTTTCGATCGGCAACAGACGAGAACGCGGAAAATCAAAACAGCTGATTCATTCAGATAACGCGCCACCTAGCGAGTAATCAAAGCAACATTTCAAACAAAAAGAATTTTGCGCAAGTTTCAAAACTACGGTAGATCACAACATTTTTTAAAATAATTTTGCCGAATGGTCTTTACCATTTTTAAAACAATATAATGTACTGTACTGTATTTTCAAACTCTTTTATGGCTATTATAATGCACTTATTTAAATCCAAACTTATGTCAATCCGCACCTATAATTTGCTATAAACAGCCTTTAAAGCTAAATTAAATTTCAACAATAATTCATTAAATATTTTAACGTGGTTATTTAGGAACATTAATTGAAAATACTATAACAAACAAAATTTTAATGACTTTTGACAATGTTTCTGTAATTAATCAAATCGATTGTCTTCAATTCATATATACAATTAACACGGTGTAAATGTAGGGTTGAGCATCAATTTGTATTCTATTGAGATGACTTTACGTGATTTTTTTTTTCTTTTTAAAAACTAAATTTTAGAATTGCGAAAGCTGAAATGTTAGCAATATTTTAAATCATTTAAATAATTCAATGAAATTTTAGCTATTACAATGATTCACGATTCTAAAAAAAATATGAAAATAAGCCAAAACAAGCTTAGAGTGGAAAAAAGCCAGGGTCAGAAAAAAAAAGTTAAAATTAATCTCGACCATTTTCATTACGACAATCCAAATCCTTAAAACACATAATTCAGTAACTGACTTAAGTCATTTTGATTTAGTAGACCGGATGGATATATTCCAATACTGAACGGCTGTAATGTTGCCTAAAAGTAGATAAAACGCTTTCATAAAAAAAAAAATTAAGATTCTATTTCAACAACTTGTCAAATCGATCAATGAAATAATAAAATTGCCAACTATTTAAGTGGATGCCTAAATATCTGAACAGCCGTACGAAAGGCATTCCTAATTTAGGAATATCTGTGCATATTTAGCTCTCTCACTATACGAATACATATTTCAAATAATATTTAAATCTTATCTTTGAACTAGCATTTTGCGCCATATTGCGATACGCGTATTTAACATAAAACTTTGCTCCGCTGTCCATCGCGTTATCCGCCGCTTAAAATATCCATAAACAAATTAAACTCACTTCACATTGTCCGATGGGAAGGCAAAATTCGTTTTCATCGGACTCCAAGCTCGAATTAATATACAAAAGTTAATTTTTACTGCAAACTACAAGTTTCGACGATCCGTATCGGCAAAATAGATTCCTTCAAATAACTTACAAGCAACAAATGCTTTTGGCACTTAGAACGAAGCAAAAGACAGAACAGGAGGACACCAGGCATCGTAGTTATATCGTACGTTCGTCAATTTCATTGCGTAAGTACCTGTATATTTTTGTTTAGCTTAGAAAATTTGAACTAACAAATGATTTGATCGAAAAACCTTGGAAGTATATTTCACTAGATTTTTTTTTTAAAAGTTCTGCTGTCGTTTTTTCTTCGTATCTATAGCGTCTAAAATAGGTTGTCTTTTCGCCTGATACCGTTTCCGTAATTCGTCGATTTCTCGTTCCATTTCATAGTCTAAAAAGTGCATTCGTTGTTGAAGCTCTTCACCACTCAGATATTGCAGCTGAAAAAAAAAATCAACTTAACCAACCACCAAATAGCATTATAAATAATCACCCTATTTACAAATTCGAAATCCCGTTCCGCAAATGGACGTTGAAACTTAGGCTGGGGTTCTCCTCCAACTATTAAATGTTGATTTGCAGGCACATTGACATAGATGTGTTGATTATTATTAGCAACTTTTTTCTCGGGAGCGCTTTTTACGTTCAATTGCTGTTCGGTATCTTTTCGTTCAAAATGATCTAAAAAATATGGACGGTAGCGCTCTTTCTTTTCTGATGCGGTGTTGTGCCCTAAATAAAACGCATTCAACATTTTATATCTTTCATAAATTTTCACACTTACTCTTCATTGTCGAGTCATCATCTTCTCCGTCGCTATTTATAACCATCGTTCCTAAATCAGTTTCAACCTCGACTAGTGTACCACTATCAATAGGCATCATTGTTCCTATTGGAAATTAAGGTAGAACCATTGCAATATTCAGAAATTTCAATTTTTCTTTTACCTCCTTCGCCTCTGACCAATGTGCCATCCAATTTGCCCGGAACTAAAGTGCCGGAGTTAGGCACCATAGTTCTAGAATCTATTTCGTCATCATCGGATTCTGCAGAAGTGCGATCACCCCTTCTGAAAGTTTCAGATTCACGAATTTCTCTGGCTTCAGCGATCATTAAACTTAAGATCGAAGCGGCTTTCGCATTTTTTATAAACTCGTGCTAAAATATACAGTATATTTAATACTGTAATATTTTTACCTTAATTATGTTTCGAAATTAAAAATTTACTTGAAGTAGTTCGGTAGCTGGAGCTCTTTCCTCGGGATTTTTAACTAAACATCTGGAAACAAAATCGATGAACTCGGGAGACCACTGATCAGGCTCTCGAAAAGAAGGTGGTGGTTTTGTAGGAATCATAAATATTGCCTAATTTATTTTAAATAAATGCGCTTTAGAGGTTTAGCCTAAAATATATTTTTCTAATTAATCTCGTACTCTCATAGGATGAATATCACCGTATGGTGGTTTTCCTTCGGCCATTTCCAAAGCTGTAATTCCTAAGCTCCAAATATCAGCTACGCAATCGTAGCCTATTTCTTGTATAACTTCAGGAGCCATCCAAAACGGAGTACCTATCACAGTATTTCGTTTAGCCATCGTATCCTATTAATATTATAAAAACAGTTCAACAAAAGCAAAAAAAAAAAAAACAACAGTCAAACTTTACCGTGAGTTGTCCAGCAACACCAAAATCAGCTAATTTAGCATGCCCTTCAGTATTTAATAAAATATTTCCAGCCTTGATATCGCGGTGAATTTTCCTCCTTAGATGAAGATATTCTAATCCTTTTAAAGTATCACACAAAATTGTCGCAATTTCATCTTCCATCAACTATGACATTTAAAATTAGTTACAACATTTTATATTTTACTAAACTTATAACGGTTAAAATGGACAGCATACCGTTTTTTTCCTAAGTCTCATAATGTCTGACACCGATCCAGCTCCGCAATATTCCATAACAATCTAAATACAAACAATTAAAAAATTTAATCATTTAAATTTTAATTTACAGTACCCGTTTCAAAAAGAAAAAAAATTGTTTGACTTTTTTAAAAGCGATTAGTGATTCATTATGCTAATTCGACTGATAAGCAAATAAAAAGTACATTGGACTCGTATTTAATCCTCGTTTGCATATTTAAAAATTCTAAAAAATATATTAGCCATTCTAAAAAAGTTGAACTCGTAATAATTCGTAACGGCATAATAATATGTAGTGAACGCTAGAAGAATGTTTTTGTCACAAAAAATATTATAAAAAAAGTTTAAGTTAGGTTCAAATATACTGTAACGAAATTACAATATTATTTGCTATTTTGGATTATGCAAATTATTCAATGTCAGAAGTTCGCCCTTAAAGTAAGGCATAAGAAACATCTTTTTCACCATACAATTAAAATAGAAAACTTCAAAAATGACAGTACTGTTACTCGTTAAACCAAAAAAAATCAACAGCAGATGTCAACATTGCTGAGTTCGATCTTCAACTAACAATAAATCATTTTCAGTAATTTGTATACCATCAATCAAAAAAATTTAAAAGCGGCATTTTCTTTTTTTTTTTTAAAAAAAAAAAGCTTAAGAAATAATTTATTTAGAAGGGAAACAAACATGTTATTTTTAAACAAGTTCAATGATGAAAAGTGACATTCATTTTTTCTTACCCAAAGGTCTGTGTTCTTAAAATAACTCCCGTAGTACTTGACAACGTAAGGACTGTCGCATTGCTGCATGATGGAAATCTCTTTGATAATTTCTTGCAAATCGGTGTCGACTGGCACTTGTTTAATGGCCAACACCTGACCAGACTCCTTGTGCAAAGCCTTAAATACACTTCCATATGAACCTTCTCCCAATTTACAAATGATATCGAAAACTTCTTCGGGTTGTCTGGTCAGACTTTCCTCGCTCAATTTCTTCAATTCGCTAATCAACAAATCAGACATAATTATTAATATTAATTTAAATTTCAAACATAAAGTAACAATAAATAAACAGTATAATAATTATGGCTAAGTCGTTGTTGCGCAAAATATAAATTAAAAAAGCTATAATATTTCTATTACGTAAAAATGTAATTAAAACTATTTAAAGAATTTTGAAAAAGAATAAAATATCATACAGTTGGATGGATGTCCACATACTCATGTTATAACCAAGGATTTTTCTCAACAAAAAAAAAAGAAAAAAAATAAACAACCACGTTGAGATAAAAATTGACCTTCAACTTGGTAAAGCCCACCACGCTTTCAAATGAAATTTTCAACTGTAACTTATTCCGAGAAACCGAATTCGCTTATTCTCAGTAGAAAAGTTAGAAAGTGGGGAGAAAGCCCCTGAAACTCTTCATGTGCAAGCCTGTTCATGTGATAATTGGACAAAAATTCGTCACTGTGATTCGATTTGGGATAAAGTCCACACAATTAAATTTTCGAAACAATTTACACCATACCTGTAGCCGGTTTCCATCCATTCTTCCAATAATTCACCTCCGGCATAATGTTGACCGGTGTTTTCAAAAGCCAAACATACGTCACCGTTCCCGTTTTTACACGGATACATACAAAACTCACTTTTATCAATAGCCATTTTCTTTTACCGAAATTTTTTTTTATCAAAACTCATAATCCAGAATTTATTACATCTTTTTCAAGAAAAATAAAAGTTTATAACTTGAAGCTCGCGTTAGAAACAAGACCGGAACGAGTCTCTTCTAATTTTTTTCTGTCCTCTTCTTAATCTCCCATAAAAACTTCAATTACTATACTGTATGTAAATAAAATACACAAGCTGCCGAACAAATATTACGAACTCATTTCGTCACCTGCTTTCTCACAAAAGGGAAAATATGTAGCACTTTCTTAAAAATTGTAATTCATTTTCCGATATTTCTCTATAATAATAAAAAAATAACGTGCGTGCGTGTCGTGACTCAAATTCAGTCCATTAAAAATTGTCTCTCCTTTTTTTTTTCTCCCAAATATATTTTACAATAATCATTTCTCCTCCTCCTCTTTTGACATAGCAAAGAGCAAAGTTTGATATCAAAAAAAAAAAAAAAACTTCTTTCTGTTTCTCGCTCTCGTATCCGTTTCCTGTGCGTCGCTCAAGGAACTCAATATACGCCCGTCCGAATAACCAAACTAAAATCTCAATACAGTACTGTTACTAGCAGATCTTGGTAGCTACAACGATGAGTATTGTATCGTTCGTCGCGACGTTAACATTGGTGTTTTACAAGTTTATTCGAATGCCCCGACAAGTCCGAACTATTTGATTTTTATGTAAACAAGAATACGGTAATAATAATAATAATAAAAAAAAAAATTCCACAAAAAATAAATAAATCAAGTCTGTTCACCTGCCGTTTCTTCGACCCTGTCTCGATCCGTTCTCAACTAAGTGAGCTTCAAAAATAAATTGGGCACATCTCCCAAAGTCGTCGCCGCCGCAGTCACCGTACAACAAGAATGAGAAACAGAAACGAGAAGGAAAAAAATAAAAAAAAAAAAAGGTAAAAATTTTTTGATGAAACGGTTAAAGATCTCTGCAAACGCGGAGCAACAAGTACATTTACGTCAATCTTCAGTATCAAGTTGGGTATGAAGAAAAAGAGAGAGAGAGAGATACCGAACTCGGCACTGCTTACACATGTGGGGTGGGTTCTATGACCCTCCTTCTCTTTCTTCGCCTTCTGATCCCGTTCTTGAAGCCAGTATAGCACACACGGACCACTCAAGCTTTCGATCTACAATATACACAAACAAATTACGACGCTCGTAAATCATTCCCCCGACATGACCAGCCAAACGAAAACGCCGGTACACATCATACAACACTCTTCTTGCTGGCTTCAAACTCGAGGAATTTCTCCATAGTTATTATAATAATTAATTTCCTGTAATGAAAGCGTAAATTACGCTAGTCACGATTAACCTACCTCCGAAACTATTTTCGTCAGTTATTCACGTTTAACGAAAGAGTTTGATTTAACAAATAATTCCGAAAATAACCTTGGAAAACACGTAAACTCCCTTCGTACCAACGGGACAGCTCTACTCGAATTTCTGCTCAAATCAATCCGATAATGAAAGTGAAATTAGAATACCGGTATTATTATCTATCGATGAGGGACTGGCGACGGTTATTGCTCCTTTTCTAGACTAATAACAAAGATGACTAACGCATATTTTAACGCAACAACGACCTGACTACTACGTATATGCACTTACTGATTTACTTGAGATACATAACAATTATTATTGCTTTTACCTTTTAGTAGACATGATGCAAATATATTATCGCCGGTGACTACTAGATTTTCTCGTTAAGATTCTTTCGTTTTAAAAGATTCTTTGCTGAAAACATTGTGCAAACAACGTTTTTAAAGTCTGTCTCCCTCGCTCTCCTCGATCCCTCCCTTGTCCCCACCGGATGCTGCTTGCTTTTTCGGTGATGCACTGTGTTGGGGATCCAAGATCTTTCAATTTCACCTGAAACACTTGCTTGAAAAATCCGATAAACGCCTACTATCCGTCTTCATTGCGAAGTTCTATTCACGTTTAAAACATTTTAACTTAAAAAGATAGAGATTAATGATCTTTAGTCTTTGCTTCGGATACACATGTCAGCTGCTAACTTTTATAAAGATTTCAGCTACGTTTACGTATATGAACGACTTAAAAAATTTGACACGCCAAAACCGACAAAATTGCAATTAATTATATTAGGCAGAAAACTTTGTTTGATATAATTTTGGTCCTATGGCGTGCCAATTAGTTACGGAACAAAATTCAGCACAACAAAAAAGTTAACGCGGACGTAACGTAAGTATGTATCCAATTTGCTTCATAAATGCTGTCCAACTTCCGTTGTTGAACATCTTGTAAGGGAAAATATTACGTGGTTTATGAAGCAAACTTTTATAAAGGGCCGCAACTGTTGCTGCCATCTGTGGTTGGAATTTAGAAGTAAAAATATATGCCGCCACTAATCTAACCGTTCCACGACGACAAGCTCAAAGATAGCGTAGAAGCGGAGAGGAAATGTAGTCGACGTGGAATCATACGTCATTAGACTCCTCGCTCACTTGATTGTGCTGGAGGGTTGATATGCCGGCAAAATAATTTCTAAAATGGAAAAAGGTGAGCATTTTCATTAATTTTATAAAAATTTAATGCAATCTAAACATATTCTATAATATGTTAATAATATCAAGGCTCGTATGTTGGAAAAATATTAAATTATTTGCGGAAAATATAGTGTTAAGACGTACACCAGTGATGTGGCTTATGCCACGTGTAGTTATCAAATGGCGGTAGAGGGGGGTTCAATTAGTAATTAAAATTTTTCTTTTTTTTTTATAATAAATATTGTTTGTGGAGAAAGCATTAGCACAATTTATTGTTTAACGTTGTTTATTTCTATATTTGATCATTTTGTCGTTATTTTTAGTGTTAATTCTATTGTTCTTGGCGTGCTGCTTGCAAGCCTTGGGCTTTGTTGAAGCAGTTTCACTCAACTCATATTTAACTCCAGAAGATAAAAAGCGTTTAAAGCTCGTTTTTGATGAATCCAAACAATTGCCTGATTTAGCTACAGCATATTATGGCACGCTCGGCTATAAATTATTAGGAGAAGCTGTACCAAACGTGGCAGTAAGTACCCCCCACGCTTTCAATTTAATCATGTAGGCCTAAACAAAATGTTCAATTTTTTTTTTTTTTTAATTTAGGATGTGTGTAAATTTGCTCAAACGAAAGTTGATGCAACTAATGTTGAAAGTATTTACTACGCTTCTGGAATTAGCAAGGCTTTAGGAAATTGCCAATTAACCAACACCGGTTTTCAAACCGCCTTAAATGCGGCTTTAGTTGATGGAGCCACATCACAAAACTTGTATTATGCCGTATCAGCCCTCAAGAATTTAGGCATTAATGGTAAACTTTAAAATTAATAAAATTAAACTTTTTGCTAACAGCGAATTATTTACAGTCGATTCTCCAAAAGTAAGCAAAATTTTAACGGCATCGAGGAAAATCGATGATAGTGCACAAAGGTAAAACACCACAAATTCATAAATAAACGTTTTTTTTTTTAAATTAATTATTACGTTTGCCTACTATTAGCCTTGGTTACGCCTTTCACGTTGCTTCTCAATTGTCAGGGGACGTATCTAGCTTTGTTAGTTGGATCGAAGACACTGTTGTTCAAGCCGATGAAGTTGATGGTCAATTATTGCAGGTAATGTTATATTTACTAGAATATTATTTGCCGTTGTTTTAATAATTTAATATTTTTAGTTTGAAGGTGGTTTAAGTTTAAGTGCAATTGTAGTTAGCGGAATTTATCGTTTGGCTGATTATGCAAAGAAATCTCCTCCAGGGTTGGATGGTGTAAGTTTTGTATGCAAAAATTAAAAATTGGGATTGTAAAGATGTTTAACGTATTTTAGGATAAATGCCTGAAGTTTGCAAATTATTTGCTTAGTCGCAAACAAGTTCAACACGTTAGAGCAGCTTACTATTTATTATTTGCTCTTCAAGCTTTAAGCAATAATAAGGTATTTTAAATTAACTTACTCTATTACCGGGAATTTAAAATCTAAAAATATAATGTTTGCTTGCAGTATCACATTCCAGTATCCATAGCCGTTACCACACCAACAGTACACGTTTCGAAACCGGTGGCACAAGTAAATTGTATTGCATTTTCTAGATTTTGGTTATTTTATTTAACAATTATTGGTTTTAGTTTTTCATTTCAAATGCATTTGGAAGTACTCTTGGGCAGATTAGTGGTAGTGTAGAAAGCGCGACTAAAGTTGGTGAAACTACACCGGTTAATATTAAAAAACCATTAACTCCAGTTAAAGGAGAAACGTAAGAAATGTTTTTGTTGTTTTCGTTCATTTAATAATTTTATAATGTCTAAAGGTTAATTTATGAATTCGATTTGGCTCCGTTTAAGTTGGGCAGAGGATTTCATAAGCTTTCCGTTAACGTAAATGCAGTTAAACCCGATTCAAGATGGATTGGAAACTTGGGAGCAAACGTAATTTATTTTCTTTATAAACCTCTAAATTTTTCCCAAAGGTCGTTGGACTACCTTTACAATATAAAGATTATTCCTCCATTCCTTTGGTATATAAAAGTTTTTGAATATTCAGAGGGTTTTGAATAGTTTTTATTCTTAGCCTATCAAGAGCAAAGTACAATTTCTTTAAATAAATTTTTTGTCGAAGCTAATGTTATTATGGTTTTGACATTATTTTTTTCCTCCCTTTTTTTTTTTTTAGGTAATTGTTAAACTTCTTACGGAAACTACCGTTGACAGCGTTGAAGTTGGTGTAGCTGATGTAGACCAAACTACGCCTCCAAGATTAACCCAGTATTTAATTATTTCTTTTTAAAAATTAACGAGTTGTGCTTAATCTATTTGTATTCTCTTTACAGAATCAAACATCCACAAAAATTGAGCAATGTCTTAGAAGCTGATTATCATCAGAAATTGCAAATGAAATTTTCTTTGAAAGATAAAATAGCCGGTGATTTAATGACTGTTCATCAGGTATTGATTAGCTGGTTTGATGGGATTTGAAAGTGGTTAAAACAATGTATGTTTGCTGTTAAGGCATTTGTGCTGTTGAACCACAAAGACACTGGTCGGGAAATTATTTTTGTAGCCGAACCAGACTCTTCCAATGTGTATAAATTCGATCTAGACGTGCAAAGCAAATCCAAAATATTTGGCTCGTTGTCTGGATCGTACAATGTTATTTTAATTGTGGGTGACTCCATTATTTCTAACCCGGTTATGTGGCACTTGGCCGACGTTGTCATCAGTTTCCAAGATTCTCCATCTTTACCTCAAGAGTCTGAAAACGATCAACTACCCAAGCCAGAAATCAAAGTAAGTTTATTTTTGATTTAAATAAATGATGTAAATTCTAATAAGCAATTAAATCTTTAGCACGTGTTCAGACAACCTGACGTGCGACCACCACCAGTTGTCAGCACGGCGTTTTCTGCTTTAGTACTAGTCCCTCTTCTTCTTCTGTTAATTTTGGTAAATTTTATAGCAATATATATTTGTATTTATAAGTTACTAACGAGTAATTGAATATTTCCGTTTTCAGTGGGCTAAGATTGGAATTAACGTGTCCGATTTCAATGTGAGCTTAAGCACCATCGGGTTCCATATTGGATTAGCAAGTAAGTTACCTTAAATACTATAGTTAAGAATTTTTTGAATGCACAGATTTTTTTAAAAAAATAAATAATTATTCACTTAATTATTTATGCATTCGTAAAATAATTTTACGGTGCTAAAAATCTGTGCTAAATTAAAAGCCGGGTTATTCCACCCAGAGTGTCTTGTACAGTCATTGCCTGGACTAATCTAACCCGATAATTATTCTATTAAATTTTAAATTTATTGGCTTATCCAAATATTAATTTAAATTTTGATTTAATAGGCATCTTTGGTCTCTTTACCGTGTTTTGGTTACAACTGAATATGTTTGAAACTTTGAAATACCTGATGTTCTTGGGTATTGTGACGTTCTTATGCGGAAATAGCATGCTAAGCAAGATCGCGTCACTTCGAAAATAGAAAGGTACACCTAATTGGATAAAATAATTGTTAAGACGATGAAACCATGGAGTTCATTGGTATTCGCAATGTGACTCCTTCCATGCCATCGTAAATGAAACAGACTAATGATGTAGTTTTAGTTGTTTGTAAATCGATTGCAAAAACGCACATCTTCTGTTCTGACAATTTCTTTTTGTATCTAAAAGAAATAATTTTTTCCTTAGTTTCTAACTAAAAATTTTAATTTTTTCGATTAGGTTTGCAATGATTGGTTGTTTTTTTATTACCGGTAAATCAAAGAATGAAGTCGATGTAAAACAAAAGATGGCATTTACATTAAATGTTTGCCTTAAAAAACCACAAACTTGAGTTTGAAATTTAAACAGTCTGTGAGACATTCCAGTGTGTCAGAGTTATATTATGATAATAAATGAAGTCGGATTTCAAACTACTTTTGTATGATCTTTATGCGAATCTTTTTTTATGACACAGTGACATGCTAAACGAAGCTAAGTCATCATGGTATTCGCTTTATAATTTATTTTACATTTAATTTTAAATCTCGTTAAAATTTAATCAGTTAAAAATGGCGTGATAATCGAGAAACGAGGGGAGAAAAAAAGAGTGGAATTTAGTGATTTTTTTCTATACTAATAATTTGTTAAGAAAATAATTGAAGATGATGTCACAATAACGGATATTTGCTATTGGCTAGTGAACCAAGGTTGAAACTCAAAGGTCGGGTCGCATAAACTTTTATTCTCAATATTGTGAAAAACAATATTGTAATTTTAAAGCTAACCTTTACTAATACCTGACCAGTAAAAAATTAGGAAATATTTTTTTAAGAAACGCAAACAAATTTGTAGTTGGCAATAGAATTTGGTTGATCGACTGGACAACAACACTTTAAAAAAACCTAACGAATGATGCAGGTAAGTTTTACTTTTTATCAATTTAATATTTTGCTTTTATTTATAGTACAGCGAGCACTGTGTATTCAATAATAATATTAGAATGTTAAAATAACCGCCTGCTGAGTACAGTATTTAAACCTTGATTAATTATTATTAGTTTGCCGGTTAAACTATACCTCGTCCTAAAAATTCTACAGTAGATACAGTGTAATAATAATGTTTATTCATAAAGTAGGCCTACATAATTTAATAAAATTCCGTTATTTTCTGATGCACTGATTTTAATGTTTTACAATATTAAGTCAAAAAATATTTTTTTCTTTAAACAAAAAATTTTAATTTAAAAGTTTTTTCAGGTTTTGGGAAATAAAAATCCGTTAAAATTTCAAAGGTGTTATTTTAATTTATGAACAAACCTTGACATTTCGCCTAAAAATAATCTAGTCATGAATGAATTTTTTTTTAAAAAAAAACACGTACTTTAATCGTGTAGTACACGAACATTTTTCCATAAAAATATTTTTTTTTTCTCACCACAAAGTTTATTTTTGTATTCCGTTATTAACTAGTTAAATTATTTCCTTCGAGGCCGTTTGAGTCTCGAGTTGCTTCAGGGACCATGTACTACCAGTACACGAGATGAGAGTCACGCTCAATATTAGCGCAATTGACCTTGCCGAAATGTCAAGATACTCTTAATAATTATTTTTTAAATACTCAATTAGTGGCTGCTCTCTAATCCCAATCGAAAACAATAAGCGGTAGAAATGGGGAATTTACTATAAAATTAAACAGTTTACCTGTTTAATTTACATTTGCTAAACAATATTATTTTTCTTTCAGGGCGAAATTTGTATACGGATTCTATCCTTGGGATTGATTGGTCATTTGATCGTATCAACAGATGGTTTCCGACCTTTTCCTCAATGGCACGCACGTTAGCAGTTTTATTATTCTTCAATTATTAAATTATATTTAATTTAAAAAAATTGCAGTAAAACATCGACTAATTTACTGTGAATGTGAACGATTCAATGTTATCAAATGATTTAAATGGCCAAAAGTTGTATTTTTAGTAAATACTGTACAACTTTTGACCATTTAAATCCTTTGATAACATTGAATCGTTCACAAAATGTTAACAATTATTATTATTGTTAAACATTTTGAAATAATAGACTTATTAAGTAATGAAAGCCGATAGAAATGCGATTCTAACGTCTTGTTTTTCTCCCATAGGACACCTGAGAAAATTGAATTTTCACTCCTCGCCATTGAATTACCGTGGAAGAACATATGATGCGTCCGTGAATCGAGTGAGCCGTTCAGACTTTTTCACGTTAAGTCCTTCGCTCTATCGTCAACCCTATCGCATGGTTCCTAATTACGGTCCTCTAACCCCATTCTCTCCCAATCTCTTCGTTCCTCTGACTCCTCCGCCGATCTTACCTAGGCGCAGAAGGAAACCACTCCAGATCGTCTATTTAAATCCCGTTCCGAACTCCCTCACTCGAACCCCTGCTTCACCACCGATTACTCGACCCCACCCGTTACCTTTATCTCGCCACCCGTTCCCTCACCCACCACCACCGCCCCCTCCTCCTGCTCGTTCGATATCTCCAAAGTTACTCTGGTTGTACATGTCTCATGTGCCTGTGGTGCCACACAACCACCATTCTTCATTTCACAATTTCATTCCTCTTCCAGTTGTTAAAAGACCTTCAAGTATCATAAATCAAAATTTTAATTCTTTGAATATAAACAATAACACCGCTTTAAGTAAACTACCGGTGCCGATACTTGAGAATTCCACCGTCACTGCTCAACCAAGTTTAAATATTAGTGAACCGATCTCGAACCAAGCGAATTCGGCTGGGAAAAATATTAAAAGCGTGGTTTCAACCACGACTAAACCAACCGAGTTCAATTCTAGCACCACCGAAGCCATTTTCTACGAAACTTACGAGCTTGCCGAGGCTAGTTCCAAAGGGTACGACTATAATTACGACAACGAAACAATTACCGCGGAGCTTCCAACTCGAGGAAATAAAGTTCCGAATAAGCGTAAAGCTGAAAATCCTCCTTCTAATACTTTAATTTTCGAAGACAATTTTACTGACCGAAACGAATCCGAAAATTCTCAAACTTTTACAACGCCGACTACTACCACGACTGCGGCAACAACAGTCGCAACAAAGCCCACTACTATTGCAACGAAATCAACACGAGAGACCACGCCTATTGCGACGACATCAACAAGAGAGACCACTCCTATTGCAACGAAATCAACCAGAAAAACCACTACAAGAGCGCCTTTTCGACTAAAAGATGCAATTTCGTGGAGAAAAGAAAGAAGTTCTATAACTCCCCGAAACAAGGAAACGACGACAGTAACTGTCACCGAGTTGGAACTCGTCCAAAAAAATGACCATACAACTCCTTCCTCATCTGCAAATGAAAACGAAAGTTTGGTCTTGCACGACGATATCGTCGAAGCCTCGAGTGAAGCTCCGATAGATACAATCGAGTCGCTGTCTTTGAATATTTCAGAGCCTATCAACGAAAACGTGGTTATGACCAATATATCGCTGATTCATCCGCTGGGCCACAACATGAGCGTGGTGATCAGCCAACGTATTAGTCCATCCAACGATTCAGAGTTGAACCCAGACTTAGTCTCGAATAGCAGTGAGAGCGCCAGGCTGGAAGAAACGTCTACGAGTGCAGAGGGGGTGCTAAGTGAAGACAGCGAGAACAACTCCACTACTGTAGCGGACGAGTCGAGTTTGGACAATGAGTCTTCCACTCCGGAAGATGCGAGTGGTGAGCGATTCAGTAGAAGCCAAGAATTAAAATCGAGGAAAATGTCTAAAAAAAGCGAATTTGGACGTCGAATATTGGCTCCGGGAGCCTCGAAACGGAAAGGAGCAAGCGGTGGGGTAGCGAAAAACGAAGGCGATATCGAGAGGCAATCGTTGAAAATGAAAACGACGGACGGAAAGTTAGATGCGTACGTGGATGAGGAAGAAGGAGCGGATGAAGATGGAGGAGTGGATGATGAGGTCGCTGCAACTCACGAAGAAGAAAGCGAAAACACTCCGGAGGAAGATGACGAGCGCGAGCAAAAAGATGAAGAAGAGCAGGAGGAGACGACGGAAGGGGATGAAAACGTTTATAAGGAGGAAGAGTATTACTCGGATGATTATGACAACACGGATGAAAATCTAACCACAGACGAGTATACACTTCCGGAAGATTATGAAGATTCTTCTCCTCAACCGGAAAAATAATATTACCGGTAATTCCTTATTATTACTTATGTAAATCCTATTAAACGCACTTCATTTCTAGCCTTTTCATTTTTATATTTTTTAGAAAATTTGTATGGAAAATACGAAGTTTATGATAATTATTATTACGAGAAGATTTCGATTATGTATTATTATATCATTATCTTGTTATATTGTTGATTGAATTTTTGGAATTGTGTGTCTGGCTACAAAACTTGAAAAATGTTCAGCAATTATTTTTTTAAGAAGTCAGTTAATATGTTTTGAGCGACAGTTTGATTCTTTACACAATCGCTTTATTATTTTTTAAATTTGGATTATTATTTTTTTATGACTAATAATTATTAGCTCAAAAATATATAATGATTGTTTATTAATATTTTCACGTTAAATGTATGATGCGTGTATTCAACCTTAGTACCTAGAATATTCAAATGGGGGGAGTCCTTGATTCAACTATCGAAACTCAAAACTTAATAAATTTAAATATGAGATTCTGCTTAAAAACAGTTTGTATTGAATAGAATTTTGCTACATTATTAATGATTTCGGGCTTTCGTTCTAAATGTAATACAGTGTAATTATTAAAATAATGTGTTGTTTATTCATTTCCACACTGATGCCGCAGAATATCAAGGTTAGGCCCTATTAGTTACAAAAATTTGGTTACATTTCCATTTGTTCCGAAACGAAATTAAATCTCATGAATAAAGCCGCTTTAGTATTATGATCGTAGTCCACTTTTAATATTACGTAAATACCCGATTAAGTCGTTAAATTAAAATTAAATAAAAAAAAATTTAAATCTTACCGTTTTCTCTTGGGCAACGAGGGTGACCTCGAGGGATCCTGGATCCAACGACTACGCACGTAGAAATCACACTCTGGTATTCACGGACTTAATTCTGATGCAGACATAAAACTGCCCGAGATATTATAAAATTAGAATGTTCAAACTTCCTCGGTACGTGGCACCACATTTAGCCGTTCGATCGAACCAGCGCACGATTACATGTACAAACTATGCCACCTTAAAATACAATGTCATTTACTGTATTCAATTTCTTAATTAGCGATAATGAATAGTTAGTCTACGTACGGTAGTCCACGTATAGCATTATAGATTTCAAATAAAAGTAGGAGCGTTAAGCTTTCTACAGTGAGTTACCGATATTCTTTAATTAATAATTACAAACACTACCGCTACAGTTGGCAAATAAATGTGCATTTTAAAGAATCTTATTTCCATCCATGAACACTACCGCGGTAACGCGTACTCGATCTTCAAAACACGAGAATTATACGTACAGTATTTGCCATATTTCTGTATATTAACGGGAACCAAAATTTGTTGAACTGGACACGTCAAATAACTAAAATATTGTTATAATAAAACTTACCATGCAAACTAATATTACACTTGTATATTTTCCTCTCATTACACAACTCCGCCATCTTGAAATCGAGAAAAATCCGTGTGCACAAAGATTTCCTACGAAACCCCAGAACGGCCACGAGATAATAATTATTATACAATAATGTTTTGTTTACACCGATGTTTCCCAACGTGGTGCCTCCGTCCCACCAGGGAGCCAATTAGATTTCTTCCGAAAATCTGCATGTGTCGAATACAGTAGCTTTATCCTAGCTTCTATGTTTTAAAACATTTTGTAGCCTATAATATATGTACCTAGGTCCTGTTGTATAGAATATTAGGCTTGTTAATGAGTTGAATGTAGGCAGCCAAATAATTTAACTCTTTGCATGTTGATATAGGCTACGGCGCTCGCAATTTTCCGAAAATATTACAGTAGGGCCTACCGGTAATTATGAAGATGGGATAACGAGCACAAAATGGGAAAATAATAATTTTTTTTTAAGCAAATTGTGGCAAATCTAACAAAATGACATAAATGATAGCAGTGATGGGCTGACAAAATAAAAGATTAAATAATTTATTAAACTAGCTAAAAGGCTTTTAGCTTGGTTGCACGCCATTTTAGAAATACTGTAATATGGCTACCGGTAGGCAAAGAAAAATCTTTTATAGAATATTTTAATAATGTTTACAAAAACAATGATCGATAGATGCCGAACTCCTCTGCGCCTGTTAAATGCTCCGCTTACACATCAACATGACACCATATTATTCGCAAGTAAGAGTTAAAACCTTTTACATTTATGAGTTCAACAGATATAAAATTTAATTTAAAAAAGTAAAGAAAAAAACTAGTTTGTCTACATAGGCTTACATGCAATATGTGGTCATCAGCCTGCGTGGTGCACCGCCCCTCAGCACCCCTTCAAAAGGTCATCCGAAGTTAAAATGTTGTTTATTAAAATCAGCACATTTAATATTGCATTGAGTTTAGCCTCCTACGTACACATGCGAGTGAGTCACTATTTTGTGCTCCAACTGCGCTCACTTTTAACTCTTCCAAGATGATGTAACAAACTTCGTGGGAAGAAAACAAGTTAAGAAACAAAAAAAAAAAGTTTGCTGCTTACCATTCTCTCGCGATCTCTTCTCTCTCTCTCTTAACTTCGATGCTAAATTTGTAGTTTCCTGTCGACGTCATCAGCTGCACCGCATCCAGGGCAATGTAATTCAACGATCTAGCGAGGAAGACGAGATGACGGCGACTTTAACCATGGAGTTGGAGGCAGATTCAGATGCCAAAAATCGAATTAATTCTAGAAATAATAATGGTGAGGTGGCCGAGCCGTCGGGTCGGAATGGTCAGCAGGGAGAAGTGGAGGCTTTGCAGAACCAGAGCCCAAACTCAGAAACTGGGCGGGACGCCATGGCTGATCGCTTTAAAAATAACCTTATCATAATCGGCTTGACAGTATTAACCACCGTCAACTATATCGTTCCAAACGTGCAACTTGTGAGAAAATACTCGGAAGCAGCGGAAAATGATCGCTTCGTTCGTATGACTCTGTCTTACATGATAGCACCCATTTTCATCACCTCACTCATCAATTTAGCCTGGTAAATAATTATAACGCATAATTCAGTGATCAAATAGTTTCCGGAATGGATAGATTCTATACTTCCTCTAATCAATTCTAACTTTTATTTTGGTGATTTAACTAGATTTTTTTTTTAATCGATAATAATATTAGCTAGGTATTGCTTTATTTAATATTAATCAATCACGCTCTATTTAAAATGATAAATTTTAAGCACGAGCTTGCAACATCTTTTAAAACCAAATCCAGGTTAAGTTGCATCTGGTACCTACGTATCAAAAGTCGCACTTCCTGTTTACGAAATTTTTCAGTTCCTAATTGGACATGACTGTGGCCTCATTAAATTTTTTTTGTAGCAACAGAAACATCTTCCAATGATCTAATCTCATGTGAAGATATTAAAATCTATTTATTTCACCACGGACCTGCTAGTCATTAATAATCTTAAAATGCAATTACATGTAATACAATAATAATGATAAAAAGCGTTATTTTTGATCAGAGCGTGATTAAGAAACTAAAAAAGCATAGGAAAGTTCTAAATAAAAAATTAGATATTACTTTGAGCACTCCAATAACATTAAATTTGTTCATTTCGAGGAACGTTTGATCGTTTAATAATAATAGTGTTTTGACCCGGAGAATTTTAATTTTCTTTTTAGGTACATCGATGATGATTTACGCGATAAAGACGAAGGACTTCCGCGGACCAAACGTCAAACGTGGTGGATCAGAGGAGTTGCTTTAGTTTTTCAAATGGGTACCGTGCTCAGGTATACATTAGCCTACCCATTCAAATGATATTTTGTGGTCAGATGGAAGCGACTTGAAAATACAGTATATTGAATTGACATAAAAATTGTTTTCCAGGTTAAGTCAAGCAGTAATGTACGGGTACAAAAGCAAACGAGCGGTAGGAAGCGTGAAAGAAAAATATGACTCGAAAGCTGCGTGCCTCGAGCGAGACGGAACTTTATTAAAGTCGTTTACCAGTTTCATGCAAGGTGTTCCTCAGTTTGCTCTTCAGCTTTATCTATTGTTGCAAGTTGAAACTCTAGATATTCGCCATGAACAAGGTCAGTTTAAATTTAACAAGAGTTTAGAGTTTTGCATACGAGTACATTTTACTGATATTACTTCCACAATGTCATGTTCCGCCGGGGGTTATTGCAATCAATTCAAACAATATATTAACTTTGTTTATTTTTAAATTTGCTTAACGATCAGAAGGAGTGACGGTAATATTAATTAATAAACACAAACCTGACTTTATAATTCCTTTTTGTGTGACAGTTTCTTCTTTTACTTTAGTATTTTGGCAGTTGCTGTCTTTAGGAGGTTCTTTACTGGCTATTGTGTGGGCCACGGTAACGTGTGACCGGATTCTTAGTGCCACTTCTGCTGAGAAGGTGAAAACGGATTGGATAGCCATGGCCATGCTTTTGCCTTGGAGACTCTTCTCCATCGGTTCCAGACTCACCGTCTTGGCCCTCTTTTCTACGCTTTTCCCCGTTTATTTCGGGCTGGGTTGCGTGGCCCACTATATGGTTATGTTCGCTCTAATCCAGCGTCAAAAAGTGAGTCGACACAACGAAAGAAGAGGAGAGGTGTTTCTTTTCCTAGTGGGAGGCCTGGTGTTCATTGTCACTGACCTCATGGTCAAATACGAACGATCGTTCCACAAGTACATTCTGTATTACAGCATCGCTCTGGTGGAAGGTTCGGTCATGATGGTAGTGTGGTACGTTTACGCCGTCGACGTAGAACCATTCGTTAAAATGCTGTTTGCAGTAGGTGTGGGAACCTCCTACGTCCTGGGACTTTTGTTCCTCAGAATGCTCTACGAGTATAACCATTCGAATGCCAAAAACATTCTATGCATAAAAGCCTGTTGTTTCAGCAATGTTTCGTAAATAAAAATTATGCGACAACAGATTGTATAAAATTTCTTTTTCAGAAATATATAACCCGATTAATATAAGGTTAAAAACGATAAAGCGTCGGTATTGCGAATGTGAGAAACAGTTACACTATTGTTATAGTATGTGATGAATTTGATATACGGTACTGTACATAGAAAATCATAATTGGTATAATTCAGCAGGATCTTGCAATGAATTGCAGTGTATGTGCAGCAATGCTTAACTATTATAAAAGTATGGTTCGTCATTTGAATAAAAAAGTCAATCATCTATTAAACAATAAAATTTGCTAATAAACTTTTGTAATCAATAAGAAATGAATGAGAGTTATTATTATTCCCCACTTTAATAATCATTTTTCTCTGTACATTACATAGAATTTAATCGTGTGATTATGCCTCAATTAAATTATGAGAATGACTTGAAAGAGGTTGGCACACTGCTTAGGACTCGTCAGACGAATCCTCACAATGATCCGCCAGATCACAGACATAGTTCGCAAAAACAAAATAATAAACAAACACTAGGAGCAAAATATATATAATATTATAAAAATGATTTTACGCTCACGATTATTGCTGTACAAAATCCAACTTGTAAGTTGCGGTGAATTGTCACTTTACGATATGTCACGCCGGACGAAGTGGCGTCACATCTGTACATCATTATTTATATAACAACTATAATAATTATTAATAATAATCTATATTTTTTTCTTTTTTTTTTTAAAAGATAAGTAAAATCTTCTTTGTAGATTTGAGTTCTCACAGCTCGGCAAAAGGACACTAATTGTTCGTTTGGAAGCTACCAACAAATAAATCTTTGATTGTCAATTATTGATTTAATAACCGAATGTTCGTTTGGTAGCGTCCGGAAGTGGAGGGCAGTTAGCTTCGTCAGTTCGATCGCCGCACGTATCACGTCCGTCGCATTTATGAGTCAAAGGGATGCACCGTCCATTGTGGCAACGAAATTCAGTCTCGGCGCATTTGTTAACCTTGCATCCTTCCGGTTCATCACTCGAGTCCTGGCAATCGACGAAACCATCACAGAAATATAAGCTTTGGATGCATTGGCCATTGTTACATGTGAATTTACCGGGTGGGCATTCTGCGAGAAAATAATACAAACACTGTTTGAATATTAATAAAAACGATCACACAAACTATTCGTAATATAAATAAATTAATGTTGATGTAATAATTATGAAAATGCATTATTTTGGTTTGGAAAACGATGAAGTCCGTCTCTTCCCATGAATATTTTGCAGAAACACCTTTAGAATAGGAATTAAAAATGCAGTAAAGAAAATTTAATTATACAAACATGCTCAAAAAACAATAAATTCCGTTCAGTAAAAGCCAATAAAAAACATGCCGGTTAATATTACATGCAAAACCAAATAATTATTTAATTAACAAATTAAACCAATATTAAACAACAATATTATTATCTTATTTAAAAAGCAACTAGATAAAATATGTCATATTTAGAAAAAAAAAACACAAATAAAAAGCTGCATAAAGTCACAAGAAATGCAATATCATTATTAATTGTGTTTTTGAGAAAGATGATGTTTAAAATGGTAGTAAAGATTCGCGTCGCATAGATGGAAAGAACGAGACTGCTATTATTTTATTAAAAATATTTTTTTCAATTAAAATATTGAACATTCAATCAACATGCATTTCTATTCTAAATCAAGTCCTCTACATTGTCTACAGAGTCTGCCTCTACAGTATTACTGTATTGGGTCACGAATATTCGGCATTTAAAATTATTCAACTTAAATGTTAAATTAATCAATAGCAAAAATAAACAGATATGAAAATTCTATACAGTATAAGCAATGCGTTTAACAATTAAACATAAATTTTCCAATACTGTACAAAGATAAAAAGTTGACTATTACAAGTTTCTCAATTACTGCAAATTTCTTAAAATATTTTTAAACTTTAAATTAAGACATTTTATTTTCAAAAAAATCGTAAATTTTTCATCCTTTCAAAGAAATATTAAAAAACGGATTAAGCTCAAAATTTTCAAGTTCGTGCCAAATTCGTTTTTAAAATAAAAATTTAATGGAGAAATCACGTTTTCTACTTTTAAAGTTTGAAAAACTCTTGATCATCTTTACACGATCGCCCAGTCGCGCATGCGTGACATTAGAAAGCGTGAAACGTGCTCTAGCTAAAAGTGAGAAATGAAACGAATTTGTCACCGAAAGAGAGTAAGGGATGATTAAGAAATGAAATGATAACATTCGTGTGGTGAGTGAATACAGGTGCAAACAATCACAGACTTACATCACGAAATTTCCCATAACACGATTGGAGCATGTTGTGAAGTGTGGGACAAGTGACTACGTACGTTTTGTACAATTTTCTTCGTCGCTGCCATCCCAACAATCGATGATCCGGTTACATCTCTTTTGAGGCGGTAAACAAGACGTATTCTTCCCGCACCGAATGTAATTATCCTCACACTCTATTCAAATAAATACAATAAATAACTTTGTTCAGGTAGGAAGTAGATTCGGCAAGATCAATCAAGAAAAACCGCACATACAGTACTTTTCATATTATATTTTTAATGCTAGCACTGTAGTTTAAAACTTAAATCTATAATTAAAAAAAAAACATTCAAACTTGAGATTAAAATTGACTTTTTAATCTTAAGTTAAAATCGCGGTTCATTTTGAATACATGTACAGCAAATTCACTGGAAGCCGCTTTTAATTTTTTATTTAAATTAATCCAATAATGTCGCCCCTCAAGGGACAATGATACAAGTGTTACAAATCAGTGCTATAACAGTATTCCACAAGTTGTGAAAGTACAGTATCTAGGATTCACATCCTAGTTATCCTATCTCAAAAAATAATATAGTGCAATTGAGTCAGTAAATAAAGGTTTATCAGACTAAATAAAATCATTGCCATTTATCTTAGAATTTTTAAGATGATGTTATAAACCAGTTATTGAAAGAAAAAAAAACTTACTGCAATTTAGTTCGTCAGTTGTATCGTAACAGTTGAAGTGTCCGTCGCACCTCTTATCGGCGGGAATGCACAGCCCGTCTCCGCACTGCCATTCGTTTGGTAAACATACTAAACATTACATTTTCAATCAAATTATTTTTCTCTATAAATATAACATAGGATGGTAGAAAAATAATACCACGGTCATCTATGCATCGCTTGGCTCCGGATGATAAATGTTGACAATATTCATGTTGAGCGTTACACCATCCTCCGCATCCGGTTTCGTCTTTGGAGTCTAACACGGCTTTACAACTGGCCTCCTTCTCATTGTGTTTGGCCAGACAAATCTCGCTCGAAAGGCACTCGTAACAAGGCCGTCCTAAAACGCATAACAAAATAAAAAAAAAGTGTTAAATACTTAATAATTTCTAAATTGAGAGAAGCTTGGGTACCTGTGACGTTGGCTTTCTCCGTGGTGATGACCACATCAGGAAGTGTAAACCGACTGGCCAAGGCTAATCGCTTCTCGTCGCAACTGCATCGTCGCATCTCGTAATAATTGCCACCTTTCATCAGACACTGGCGATTGTTCGACAACACTTCTCCCGTGCCATTCAAAGTCCGGCATACACGGGTTCTCATCTGAGTAGAATTCTGATTTGGAGGACATGCACCGTTTCCGCACTTATTCCACTCTGACCATTCTGACCAACCGGCTACAAAATAAAATAAGTTTATAAAATTTATGCCATCATTTAAGCAACAAATCTATTTTCAAATACACCGTTTGCGGTTCCTAATTCGCATATTTTTATTTATTTATTTTCTGAATAAAATTAAAGAAATTGCACCAAAAAAAAAAACAACTTGTGTAAAAGAAAACGAAGAAAATCATTACAGTATATTTCTAGTATATTGGGTGCATCTTTGGTCTAAAAAACACTTCCAATACAGTATACATTATTATTCATAAACTTGTTACATACTATATAAGTATATTTTTATCCCTGTTTCTTTAGAAACAACAGATTTAAATTTTACTTTCAAGTGTCCATTTAAAAAAAAAATTAATGTTATTTATAATAACAATAATAAACAACCAATATTCACAACTTTATTATTAAAGTCGTGTTTTATAAATAATGAAGTTTCCTTGAATTTATTAAATTGATTTTGAAAAAAGTAAGAGTTACTTACGACTATCAGCAAAGTCGATCTGTAGATGCAAGCCCGATCTGGGTAGATGACTAGAAGTGGGCAGACGAGAGATAGGCGGACGGAGAAAAGGATGAGTAGGCCGACCCAGAGTCAAAGTAGAGTTAAAAGGGTTCCTTGGATGACCCGAAATTGGAGGCGTAAAAGGAGGCACGGACGGGGATTTGGGGATCATTGTTGTTGTTGTAATGGGAATGGGACTTGTAGTGGTAGTAGTGGGCACTGGAGGCCTGCTAGAAGGAACAGCGTTCACATGGTTCGGATAGAAAGAGTTAGGGCCTTGACGACTAGTAGTCGAAATAGGCGTGACCGTTGACGAAGATTCCTCTTTAGAAGAGTTGGTAACAGTCACATTGAGTGGGCGTGTGCCGGCCGAAGAAGATGTGGCACCGGACTTGACAGGTTTGAAGTTGTCGATGAACAGTTGAGGGTGTGTAAGATTGGGATTGACTGGTGAAGTCAGGGAATTGCTAGGGGCCATGGAATTCAACAGAGCCTCCTCCAGACTCTCATCAACTGAAAGAGAAAAAAATAAAATATTAAAAGGCAGCTCAACGTCTTAGACTCAAAGAGATCACATCTTTAAAGCAGTTAAAAGTTCTCAAACAATTTACTTTCATGTTTTTCAAAGTATGAAATGACGAAGACGGACGCGTATATCACCGTTTCGATCTCTTAACCTATTCGATCCCATATTATCCTATCCTATATTATCATGTCCCGACCAAAAGCTATTGAGACGAGTCTTGTTCCAAGCCGTCATTAAGCGATAACGATCGGCCAATCAAATCTTTTCAAAGCCTCTAGGTTAATTGGGTACTTAGATAAACATTTTTTTAACAACATAATTGAAACTCATCAAAATTCATATTTTGGATAGATATTTGCATAAGCTTGGCAAATAAGGGGTGTTCAAAAGGATGCGCAACCTAACAAGCCTCGAGACAATTTAAAAAACACAAATTTCTTCAAAAAAATATATACTGTATTCAGTATAGCTGCCCACTGCATACACAAAAGTTCAAACAGAAGAATGAATAGTCATCGACCAAAGAAAAAATAATTGGTATTGGGCCTGGCAAGGAACGAAATGGTACCCTATATAGTACTCAAAAGTTTTGTTATACCGGTACTGTACCTTTATTAAAAATCTTTGCCACAAAATAGTTTTTTTTAATTTTAAACTTTGAAATCATTCACTTAAAATAAAATTTTTATGATTTTTTTTTATGGTACAGTAATTTTAAAAGTACAGGAAGTTGCAAGCATATAAAAATTTCCCTCAAGAAGGGCTTTGTTTGTTTCAAAAATTCAAGTTTCTACATTCCAACCACATTTGCGGAGTTTCAAAAATCAACAAAAATTTTAATGATAGATAGAACTTAAAAAATCTTGAGCAAATTTCAAACTTTCGCACATTAAAAGCCCGAAATGAGATTCTTAATTTATTGAAGATGTGAATAGTGTTCATCGATCTAATCTATGTGAAAATGTGTGTTGCGAGTTGAAAAGACGTGACAGGTTTAATGGCTGATGGAGCATAATCATCCCGGACCAAACAACCAAGATCCCGATTTTAATCGGAGATAATAAGAGAGTTGTTAGATGAAAAACGCATCAAATTGCAAGTAAACGATGTGGGTGATCGGATAGGAGGAGCTAATCCATTCATCACAAGCAATTTAATTGGTCCAATCAGTTCGGACGTTCAAATTGCGCCGATTTGGTGTTGAGGCAAAATCGCCGAGCGTGATCCGATCGAGTTCGGCCAAATACTGCAGCACTCGCAACGCGTCAAGGCTAATCAAAGATAATTCAAGGATTAAACTACACGTGAGGCAATATAATGAGTAAGAAAACGTCCAAGGTAAACATAAGCGGATACCAATCGCACGGAAAGGTCAGGAAAAGTGAGAAAGCGAAAACACATTCGATAGACACAAATAAAAACAATGAGCCGAGAAAAAAAAATTGTCTATTGAAACACGTAATCGATTTTCCAGATACAATTTTCATTCTTTTAATATTCAAGGCTTTTTTTTTGTGGTTTTAACCTTCGCACGATCCAATTTCCGCTTAAAACATGATTGCATTCCACGGACAATTTTGACATTTTCCTAGTAATGAAGTTACTATATTTTTGTACAATCTTCATGCATAAACGCAGGAATTGTAAACGCATGACACGATATTGAGTAATCCTTTAGTCACATAACTCCATAATAAGTTCATTACTATTTTTTCATTTAATTAAAAAATATTAACACCAAAAAGTTTAGTTTCTATTTAATAATATGGCCGATACGAAGAAATTTCCTGGTAAAATTAAGAATGTTATTAAAATTTAATAATAAACCGTAATAAAAATGACGATTTAATCATACAAATTGTCGACTTCCCTTAATTTTGTTCACCGGCATTAACTAGATAAAAGATTTTTGTCGCGTTTAAATATTATCGAATTTTCATTTGTCAAGAATTATCTTTTGTTCGCAGAAAATGTTAGGCTGCTTCCGTAATTAATTAATAATGAATTTTTTCCCCTCGGCATTTATAGAACTTCAAATAGAATTAAAAATAAAATCGAGTAACAAAATAATATACACGCGTTTCAAACGTCATTTTGCTCGCAATTAAAGCTAATGAAGGCAAATTTAATTAATAAATCTACTCTTCTTCTAGCAACTTTTACTTTTTTTTCATTCTACTGATAATCGAAGTTTAAATTGTACTCTCGAGTCAGATGAGGTTTGTAGATGAAAGTCAGTCGCCTGTCTACGTTGAACTCGGATATTAAAAAAAAAGGAAAGAAAAGAAAACATTGCGTGCCAAATTAAAGGAAGAAAAAAAAAAGTTGGCGCGTAGGGTGTCACTTAACAAGCAAGAAAAAAAAAAATAGTAAAAAAAAAAAATGAAATTCAATTCAGTTGTCTGAAGAATAGGTGAGGGTGGGATGGTTCACCTCACTTCACTCGCTATCGATAAGCTTTGACAAGTGCGTGGAAATAAAATTCCGAGAAATGAAGATCATTTCTTAAGATCTAACGCACCCAAACAAATTTTTTATCACTTTCCCTCTCTTTTCTTTCAAACTTTTAGCCAAAAGATTGGAGGAGAAAGGGAAAAATAGCCAGCGATTTTATGACACTCGTAAATTTGAAATTAATTGGTGGCTATGAGGTTAAGCGGGTTACGAGTTATTTTCGAATCTCCCCCCCCCCCTCTACATACACACTCACCTCATCTATATCCCCTTCCGACGTTTTAATACCTTACTATCACACCCACCTATCGTCTTGTGTACACAAAAGACGTCCAAATAACACCGCCCGCAACGACATGAACTTAAGATTTAGACAAGGTAAAATTGCGATTTAATGATTGTTTTTTTATATACAGTATATAAAAATGGAGAAGTAAAAATAATTAAATTTTCAATACCCTAAATGTTTTATACAACTAAAAGATAATATTATAAAATACTCTAGATTTATTAACAAATATAAAATTTCCAAAATAAAAATGAACTACATCTAGAAATCTTGTAATTCAATTCTGATAATAAAACTATGATGTAATTATTTTACTTGATAATATAATCATTGCAATAACCTAAGAGGGAGAGAGAGTGAGACCGAAAACTTCAAAATATAGTATTAATATGTTAGTACATGAACCGAAATTTGCAATATAAAATTTAAATTTAAGGTTTAAAAAAAAAGAAATACTGTATCTCAACCCCTTAAATCAGCCTCACCCCTCAAAAAAAAAAAAAAAAAAAAATAGAGAAATAAAAACATCTTGATACGTTGAAGGGAATTTGTTTGGTGGGTCCGATTGTCACCCAGAGGGCGCTCATTATTTAAATAGGCATCAACAAACCCTCCTCATAACATGTGTAGAGCAGAGTAAGAAGTTGGTCTGTTCAAAAGCCTTGTAATTTACTAACATTTCTTGTTGTCGATATAATATGAACGCGGGTATAATTTAATGTAACCAACGAACGATAAGAGAATTTTTTTATTTAAAAAAAAAAAAAGAAAGAAAGAAAGAAAGGTGAAATTTCGTTATGAGTAGAATAGTGTATAGAGATATATCTCAGATGTATCTTATTTTTTACTGGTTCTCATCTCGCTCGAAGAATCGAAAAAGAAAGAGGGAGAAGATGGGAGACTTTTTGATAATATGATATAGAGGTGAGGTGTAGTGGGAGAGAGATTTATAAGAGAAGTCTGGTAGGTGGGGAATTCGAAAATGCAGGGATGTGGGTAAAGATGAAAAGTGATCTTTAGTACCTGCTGCTCTATCTCATCCTGACACTCACCCCTTTTCTTCTCACCCACCCCATCTTTTTTAAAAAAATCACCCCCTTACAAACCAACCCTTCTTTAAAATAGCCCATCTGAAAACCACGATTCGCACGAATGAGCCTTCCAACATTCACGCACGATTTTTGCCTCTTATAACCTACTAAATGCACCCTTTCACCTTCCCCCCCCCCCCCCCTTACTCATCTCATCCCTCCCCACCTTCAGCCCCCTCGACGAGCACCTACAGACCCCGCCTCGTTCATCACACAAACCGCCACCTTAAATTTGTGTACACACACAGAGCTGCAAAGATCAAGTTTTTGTTTACTCTTTCGAGACGATTTTCTTCTCTCTTCGTTTTTTTCTTTTAAAATTTATCAGCTTTTAAACCGCAAAAATTAATGTAAGTTTTTTTTTTAAACATTATTTATTTATTTTTTGAAAGTGGTCAAAGTGCTTTGAAATTGAACTTTTTTCCTATCTCCTAATAAAATTGCTTCAATCTATTGAAAAATATTTTCTCTTCCTTTTTTTTTATTATTATTATTTTCGGATATAATAACGAAAAGTTATTTTTTGTTTAAAGGTATGATTTTTCAACTTAAAACATATTGATTAGAAGAGAATATGATTAGTCTATTACAATAGAGAAGGACCACAAATTGAACTGCCAAAGGAAAAATGATAGATTCCTTCATTAATTTAATGCTATGCGAAAAAAAATAAAATAAAAAATCGTTGGTTTTTTTAACCTCATATAATTTAAATTTAATAAATACTAAGTACATACTATCCTCAGTACCTAATTTTTTTTACGATATTTTTTCCTTTAATAGACGTTTTCGTTTGTTTTGATAACACTTAACTACACAATTGAAAAGACTCTAAATTTGAGCACGTGCTAACACAGTGCTTAAAAAAATGTGAACGCTTGAAATTGTTTGCTTTTGGATTTAAAACTGAAATGACTGAAATCCATTCATGAAGATTTTTCTTCGCAAGTAAGCATAATAATAATAATATTGTGACATTGCACAAAAATCAAGCAACTAATTTCTATTTCAATATTATTAAAACCTTCGGTTTCAAATATCTTAATATTAGAGTATAGTTAGAGATTAGTCAAAAGGGAAGATTCTTACCTTTAAAATAAATAGATCTGATGTCAATGACAAATTTATCCAGGAGCACTGTCCCGTGCATATTGATCAACCCTTTGACGAAAGCCGAGGTGATTTTGGACGCTGCGTCCTCTACCGGACTCGATAAGAAAACTCGAATGTCCACCACCACACTACCATTCCTTTTTTTTTTAAAAAAAAAAAAATTTGATAAGTTTGACATCCAGTTTTCGTGGTTAAAGAAAAATAAAGAATAGAAATTACCTGAAACCTAACACGTCCGAGCGGTTGTAATAGGACGAGATGCTGCTCCTGTTGAATAATAACAATATCTGAAAAAGATAAAACAAACTTTTATTGTCGAATTTGTATTTCTTTGATTGCTTTAAAAAAAACAACATTTTTAATAACCAGATTTACTAAAAATTAATTAAAGCTGATTACATTATAATATATCTTATCAATTTACCAGCAAGTTGATTGAATCCTCATTAAACGATTATTACACGCAACGCAACAAGTGAACATATTAAAGTCTTCGACGTTCACTCATTACGAAACAATACTATTTGCTTCGGGAAACTTTTTCTTTGAATAAACAATGAAGCAGTTTTTACATTCCCAACCCATTCCGAATTTAAGTTAATAAACTAATAAAAATAATTACACTCTGCATATTTGATAAAGTTTTGCGCCATTTAATTCAAACGACTACTATAAATATTAATAAAAACAAATTCTAATCTCAACTATTGGCGATAACAACTTTTTTACTTTTTCTTTTCAAAAAATATATGCCGAACAAAACAAAAAAATGGCAATAGCATTTCTAATGTCTATTTTAAATGGTCGAAGATTTTAAAGGTATATCGTTATTCAGAGTTCCCTCAAAGCTGCGCTCAGACATTTGCGTGAACATGAGCGAAAACCTCCGAACTTCGCGTTAACGTTAAAAAAGTTTTTGCTGATGAATCTTCATTTTTAAAAATAAATACATGTACAGTGTACCGTACTGTAGAACCGTACTGTACTTTGCAGTAAAATTATTTGCTTTCCTCTCCCAGCTGATTCCTCTCTTCTAAAACCGTATACTGTACTCGTAAATCTATCACTGTTAAACATTTATATTTTCCGATTTATTACTCTGTTATAATTTAAAAAAGAAAAAATACCAAACTTTACCAACTACAAAACTAATTTTGATATTTAACACCCAATTTCAGTCACTGCCCAATTTAATGAGAACTTAGTTCTATTTAACATGAGAGACATAGAGCGAGGGGCTACAATGCCATTAATGGACGCCAAGATTTAGTTACAAATCTACTTACAAAATTATCAAATAGTCAAAACTTAGCCCAAACTAATAGCTTTTAAAATAAAATTAATAAAAATACAGTATTTTAATGTCCTGTTCAGAGAAGGTGGGGGAGGGTAAGAGAAAATAAAGAAGCGCATTTCACAAAGTAAAGTAATATAGCTCATTACCGGTAAAACATTTGGCCGCGCACCAGAAACAAAAACGTATAGGGAACACTGTCGTTATTATTTTTACAATAACTTTTCTACGCTTTTTTTAAAAAAAAAAAAAATTAATTAATGTATCGTTTTAGAATTTATTACTTTTTTTCTTTCATGTTTTAAGAAAAGAAAAAAAACCCACTTAATATGTTACGGTTTAATGTTAATTAAAATTACAAACGGATATCAGGTAATATAAACTCAAGACTATAAAAGTTACCGGACTTTAAAGGCTTAACCCAAACAACATTTTTGCCTGAAGGAAAATAATCGATACATAAAATTTCTTGTTTATTTAAATAAAAAATGTAATAAAAAAAAATGAGTGTAGGCCTAATAATTAAGCGTGCAAATACTTTGCAGCAAATGAATTTGAAAAAAAAACTCATAATACAAATACCCAGATAGAAAAATATTCTTATTAAAGTGGAATTTTTATTCCTCTCTCTCTAAAAAAAAGTGTTACGGACTCGCGTAGTTAATACCCTCAGCAATGTCACTATGTGTGTGGCCTCGTGTAAATGAGCTATTACAAGCAAATCACTTATTCCTCGCGATTTACTAGAAATCCCAATAAAGAATTCCATTTTCGAAACTAACTTTTACGTTTAAAGATGACAAAAGAAGGAGGAAAAAAAAAAGAATAAGAAGAGTAAATCCGTGTAGCAACATAAACCACATTTCTTTTTTTTTTTTCAAGGTGTGTATGTGGGGGATAAAAAAAAAACGCTCTCTCTTTTCCACCATCTAAAATGATACGAAAGCTTATTTTCCCAGCAAAGACAAGGAGGGGGAGTGTATTTTAGGGTCTTCTCGGATCGGGAAGACACCGTGTGTTTGTAGTTGTGCGGTTTCAAAAACCTTAGCAACATAAACGGACTAATAAATTATCGGTCAAACCGGATTCCTCTTTTAAAGCTCCGCGATGCGTTGAAGAAAAACGAAAAAAAAAGAGAAAGAAATGATGGCAAAATTTTGAAAACCTTTTTCTTTCTTTCTTTCTTTTTTATTATTATTATTATGTGGGTAAAGATGATAGAAAAGGGCATCTACCTTCCCTTCCTTACCCCTTATGCATTGTTACTCTCCGCAGTGCCTGTCATTGTCTCCCTGCAACACTGCCACAGCCAATAAGTAAGGATCCGTCCGCAGATGGACAACACAATACCCTACCAAATGACAGTAGTTACACGAACAAAAGATAATGTTTAGTAACCTAAAAATATACTTTTTCTTCCCCGACAAAAATGTTTTCTTTAAAGCTTATGCATTTTCAATAGAAATGGCATCGAGAAATTTTGAACGGTCGAAGAAAAACATTATTTCATTCGTAAAATATATGGAACCCTCATACGTGTAATTGTTAAAATAATTAATACTATTCTAAAAAATTATATACAGTACTGTACTGTAATATTATATGTTCTTGAGTTAAAAATAATAAGCTTTAATTATAAAATTGCTATACGTGTAAGCCTCCATAATTTTAACCACCGTAACAATTAACTTTTTAAAATTGCATTTATACGGTATTATACTATACATATTTTTTCTAATACTGTATATGTACAGTAATTAAAATACCTTTTAAAAAAATTTAAATTAAATTGCACTTCCGATTTATATACATACATATTTTTTTCTAATTTAAAATAATACAGTAAGTGGCAACTTTTTTATTTTTATAACAAAATTAATAACCTTCCATAAAATAAAGAATTGATTTTTTTAAAAAAAAATATACGAGTATTGTTAAAAAATAATTAAGTCTTAAACGACTTTCAATTATTTATGTATTTTTTTTTTCTTACTTTATACAATTGAAAATTAATTAGATTAACAAACGCTTTAATAATATTTGCAGCTAATTTAATTAAGTATAAAAATATTCAAAAAGTTTTATTACATTGCTTTAAATTTCTTTAAAAAAAATTTGCAGATGCAATAATATAATTAATGTTAAATTGAAAATTAAAATATTTTTAAGATATTATTTTAATTAAAATACGATACGATTCCTTAAATTTTCATAAGGTTTCAACTCAACAAATCAAATCCAAAAAAACAAAAAACAAAAAAAAAACCACAATTATTATCGCAGCAGAAAAAATGCGAAAACATTTTAAAATGAAAAAATAAAGATAAATAAAAGAGTTGGCAAACCCTTTTTCTCGTCAAACTACGTTCGGTAAGCACGAAAAAAAAAAGCAAATTTAAATTTTTTCTGGTGAAATACTCAGTTTTAAAAGTAATTTACCAAAATGTTGAACTTAAAAGAAAATACGCGAGAGAAAAAAAAAGAGCAGAATATTAGGCGGCAAACTATTTTCTTGGATACTCATTTTCTACTTTCTCTTTACTTTTTTTTTTACACTTTTTCCGATTTTCTTTTTTTCTAAAAAAAAAAATTTATCTCAACAATTTCAAATTCTATACGTTTTCTTGAAAATTCTCCACCTTTACCTCTCTTTACTTCAATTATAATAGTGTAGTGTTGGTGAAACACTTTGAATGAAAGAGCCGAAAACATATGCAAACCACCTTCATATTTTTTTTAACTAAAAATTTATAATATTACACATACTGTATATAAAAAAAACCTTAATAATACACATAAAAGTGCAGTAGGAAAAATTCCTCTTTCAAGTGAAGAGCGAGCAAAGGTGTGAAATCGGCCCATTGTTGTTAGTTAATAATGGGGGTGGATGGGCGAGTGTAAATACAAGCAAAAGCAGACGAAAACAATTGCTGTTGAATCTTCAGAAACTGACAGTTTACATAATGTACACACAGTTAACAATTCGTCTGCCTTCGCTTAGGTCAAGGTTCCCTTCCCCTAATCTAACACTATATTTTGTGTGGCCAGGGTAGATAAATAAAATATACAAAGCGTAGTGCGAGGGAGGTACAAGAGACCCAAAAAAAAATAATAAACGGGACTGAGTCAATTCAGTCAGTATATTTAAAACTAAGTAAAAATTAAACCAAATGCAGAAGCTTTTAGAACATTATTTCCTGTTTCCAAAACGCCCTCAAATGTTAAATTTGGAAAGAAAAAAAATAATAATAATTTTACATTTACACTGGCTTTCACACGATAGACCTATGTCACTAACTTTGGCTACGAAAAACAATAGGTAAAAAGCAATGTGAAGCTAAGTTTTGACTTCGTAAACAGAAATTCAAGATTTGATTCCTTTATTCGCGTTATTAAAAGAATGTAAATGTAAATCGTAATGTAAAAAAAAACAACTATCGGTACCGGTAAGTATTTAATAAATACGTCAATACGTTTTTAAAAAACCGGTGTTCCCTACTAGCCTAATAATCAATTGTCCGATTTGGACATTCTTCATTTTCAGGAGAACCGTAACAATCACATGCATTGCATTTTAAGTTTCTTTGGATATAACATCATAACATAAATGTCATTATATCCAAGTTCTACTATAAGCTGCTGATATAATAATTCTAGATGGCGCAGTTTTAAAAGTATTGACTCAGTCCTTTTAGACAGTCCTTCTAGACATCGTATTTACTCAAGAATACCCATCATTAAACAGCCACCGCAAATCCATCTAAATAAACACAATTAAGTTGGGGGGAAGGAATCTTTTTTATTAACGAATTTTAAACTTTTGTTTACACTCGCTCAAATCACTTTTCTTCAATTTTTGCAACTTTTAAGTTTCAATGAATTCGTTGGACCGACCCAACTGATCAATTTTTAAAATTATAAGTCTGAAATGCGCATAATGAATAGAAAAAAAGTTACTTGCTCAGTAATTTTAAATAAAATATGGTTTTTCTATTCAAAATTCTCAAAGGGTAAATTGGCAGTGTGCTGTACATGAACAATGTTGAGCTCCTCCCACATAATTCACCAAAATAAAGAAAATAAATGTTACTAAAAACTAAACTTTTTATTTTTAAATAAAATATTAAAAATAACGTAAAAAAAAAAAATGAAAACATTTTTTTAAAAAAAGAGCAAAATGCTTTAGTTTTAAAATGTAAATACTGTACATATAGTCAAATAGATTTTCAAATAAACAGCATTCTGCAACAAACGGGTAGGTATAGCCTAGTTTTTATAAATTATAAAATTCAAATAAAATATTTATATAATAAAATAACAAATTTTATACTTAATATTAAAATAATAGCAGTGACTGAAACTTAAGAAAAATAAAGAAAAAAAAGGTACTGTAATTCTTTTAAAGAAAAATAAACAGATGTACAGTGTAGATACATGTACTAGATTGTAACACGTAAGTTGCGCATTTAAACTTTTATGGCCCTATTTATTATTTATAACTAAAATATAGGGAGTAGAAGATAAATTTTCCCCCACAATTTGCGCTGAAATCGTTTACCCTGTATTTATAAAATGTATTTGTAAAACCACCTGTTGCGCCAATGTCCAACGTAAGACTGCTTTCAATTTTTCGATACTTCAACTTATATACATTATTTTTAAACATATTCTAAAAACGCCATCAAATTGCATTTTTTTTTTTTTACAATATTTAAAGTTAATTTAATTTTTTCACTAACAAAAAAAATGTTATGCGCCTTTTAATTAGAAAAGAGCTTAATTTTTTTTCTCTTAATTTATTTATTTTTTCTCTTCTCCAGTCATCGGCGTTAAACCGAAACTAAAAATAAACTTTAAAAAAAAAAAATGGAAGAGTAAATAAGACCACGTTTATTGATGTTTTTAGCAAGTTTAAAGCAAAAAAATGTAGGTGTACAGGGTGCAAGGTTGAGGTGATAAAAAGTAAACAAAGATGCGAAGGAAAACTCCTTCCAATCATTTTTTACGGTCAAAATTTCATGACCGAAGTGGTGAACTTCAAACAATTTGATTTATATATTCATTTATTCGGCGCTTTTTTAGCTGCACTTTCTATGCAGAAAAAACATTAAGGGGGTAAAAAAAAAAAAACAACAACCCCACCTCCCCAAAATAAAACAAAAAAAAAAATTTGAGGAGAAAAAGAGGAACTCAACTTATTTAGTAAATAAACGATTTAGCTTGACGTTGTTAACCAAATCACTCGATAAACAAACATCCGCCGTCATTATTATTATTAAAATAATAATAAATATAAAATGAAAGAAGAAAAAAAAAAGTTGTTAAAGACGATAGTACTTACAGCTTGGGATACTTCCAATCGAAGAATTTCGTATAATTTACTGCTTGGATTATTTAAATCTAGGTCGAAAGCCACGCTTACTATCCTAAATGTGCCGTCGATTACCAAATTTCCTGTAAATAAATAAATAATATAAAAGTATTAAACACACATCAAATTTCAAAATAAGCCATAAAAATTAATTTTCAAATTCTATAGCTATTGTTTATAGGAGGTTATGTAAATTAATGATAAAAAGTTGTAGTGAGGCAACTACAGTATTAATATCGATCTATTTTAAAATTTTAGATATAAAAAAAAGTAATAAAGTAGTTTACTAATGAAATGCGTTCAAATTTTTTTTTTTTTTTTTTTTGATCTCTTATGATTTTGATAAGGTTCTACTTTAACTAATTTTTTAAATAATTAGAATAAAAACATAGTGTTTCGATTATAACCAGTGACTTCCAAAGAACCAGCAAAACTCGAAAGTAGAAGTATTTTTAAACAACTCGGAGAAATTATTCATGAATATAATATTTATAGCACTATATTTATGTTTTTAAAAGGGAATTAAGCGGTTGCCAATCAAAATAAAAAAAAAGCATCAAAAAATGTCAAATAAAAGCACGCACACAAAACTAAATAAAATCCTCAAATTTCATTCACAATAAAAAATGTCTATTCTAAAAAATAAATTATAATAATAATAATAAAAAGATATGGTAAAGCAGAGAATAGTTATTATTCATCTATTTTAAAAATTTCGCTCTTGAAACTCTGCAAATTCGAGACACAAAAGTGTTCAAAGTAGTGGTATGAATTTATTATACAAAATTTTTTTTGTTATGTTATTTGCGCGTCCAATTTGAATGGCAAGCATTAAATAAACACGGTTGAATGATAGTTAGGTGGGACGACGGGCAGATGCTATCCCATCCTTTTCTTCCCGTTTCTAACTCAACTCTTGAAACGCCAAATAGAAAATGAAGTAAGTACGAAAAAAAAAAAAAAAAAAAAGAGGGTGAAAGCAAGATGACAAATCTTGATAGTACCCCCTTACCACTCCTCCCATTTCTAATCGTATGGTAATAATAAAGATAAGGGGAAAAAATGTATGTCACTCATATTGAATATCTTGAAGGCCCATTGAAGGAACGAACGAGAATTTATTTTATAAAATAATGTTTTCGTAAAAATGTTACGAAGCCCCTTATTATCATTTCGCTTCTCTTCGTGTTGGGTGTTGAAGCGTATAAAGCTAAAACGTGGGTGGATTCATAATAAGAGTGCTGGGAGGTGCGTCACATTATACGGGATATCCGATAACCCTCTCTGGGGCTCCGATGTACTGCAAATTGGGGGTGACACGAGAGGAATCGAAGGCGTACCCCAACTTTTATGTAAGCTTCAAGTCTAATTTTACACGCAGGTGGAGAATGAGTGGAGAAAATGGGTGGGTGGTGCTCACCCCACCGTGTATCCCCCTCCCCCTAACAACACCCAACTGGCCCTAACGCCTCCCTTTCGCACTGTGTGTGTCAATAGCCTCGCAACTCCAACGTAAATAATGGAAAATAGCGTGACACGTGTTGATCATCATTTTTCGGGATCCGATGATAGTAAACACGGAATGGCACGTTCCGTACACTTCGTCATACACTTATCGGTGTCCATTTTTATAAGTGCTTCCCCCTCCCCCACCCCTCCCACTTGATGTAAACGCCTAATGGTTCATTCTTTGTTCTAAGCAAATACTGCTTAAGTCCATCGAAGATACGTGGAGTACTTAACGAGCAGTGTTTACATTTTATGGACGCCATTAAAATGGCAATTTCGAGATGTTGGTTTTCTCGAAAACAAGTTTTACTACAGCTTACAACTGTAAACTTGGATTATTTTATAAATTCCGTAAAAAAAGAGAATAGAGAGTGGCTTAAAATCGTTAAAACATTTCGAATTACGATTGAAAATAAGCACTTTTCTGAAAAACCTAAGATTTTTAAGAATCCACAGAACAGAAATTATAAAATGCGTCAAAAACGCACTACCGTACTTAAATTTAAGCCCATTTCAAAGTGTTTTTTTTTAAAGAATAAAGTTAACAATATAAAAAAAATGCTTTTAAACACATTATTTATAAGTTTTATAACATTACCAAAAAATGCTTGTATAAAAACAGCAATTAAAACTCTTTTTTTTTTTTGCACAAATTTAAGACCAGTTAGCCATTTAAACTTAACTAGACTGTATCTAGACAATGAATGCTATACATTATATAATTTAAAACACATTATATAATTATAGTACTTTAAACACTGAAATTTAAGAACTTGAGTTAAGCAACAAATTTTCACTCTTTCAAGCTTATTAATTTCGTTGAAATAGTCGGTGATAATAGTAGCTATAGTTAAATTAATTATTTGTTCATCAGCAAAAACATGTTGATAAAAAGTTTAATTAAAAAGCTTTTATAAACAAATTTTGATTTTGCAACAGATAACCATCGACTTGACGGAGAGGGCAATGAACATGTTAAGTCTGTTGGGTTAACTTATTTTGAAATTTGACTCGAGATTTTATTCTACGCTTTTCATGTTTTGAATGTCAAATCGATTTCCCACACACATCGCCCACGTCAATAAAATTCCTTCGAAAATAAAACACAATAAAATAAAGCAAAAAAAATTCGTTATATCAACAAACGATAAGTGTCACATGCATAACGAATTACCCCCGTGAAAATCTAACTCAAACATTTTCTCGGTTCTCTCTATCAAAACAATAACAAGGGATTCAGTTCGTGTAGTTGTCGAACCGGGTACACGAAAATGCGGAGAGAAAAGAATACGGTTGCGGTCCTGTTCGAATATAAAGCCCGAGGTGATGGGCATCAAAGCGTAAAAAAAAATACAAGACTACTTGTCAGTGGATCCAGGCTCTTTCGGGGAAGGTACGGGGAAGGGTCAGGTAGGAACGGCTGTATAAACATCGAACATCTTCTCCAAAGAAATCGTAACAAAAAAAATCGTTATTCGAGGAAAAGAAACTTCTTTTTTTTTGCTATGAAAAGCCACTACCGTAAGGACGCTTTTGTGCTTCCCTTGGGTACCGCTACCATATTCAGAGCCTTATAAAGCTTAGAAAAGGGATGTTTAAAATTACGAGGGGTATTTATGTGTCAGACCTGGTTGTGAAGGTTCGGATCGGCGTGAAATTTTTAAAGAATCGTTAAATACGTGTCCGACAAAACCATTGGATTGGAAACGGATCCCGAGTGAAGAAAAGGCCTATTGATTTGGGAGAAAGGTACCCTATTTTTACAAGGTTTATGGGCGGACAACCCACGTCGTTTCAACTTTTTTTTCTCTTTCTCCGAGTTTCAGTTTTTAAATTAAATAAGTTTTACTTCTTTCATTTTTCTTATCGGTGACCTTTCCAACTTGATTCACACGAAAACCTCTATTATTTGAACCGAAACCGGTGACCAATCGATTCAACGCGACAACACATATTTATGCACTAGACTCGGATGGGACATTACGATTTATGATCGAATACAACATTAAAAGTGCTTCTTCCTTGACGGAAAATAGTTTTTTTCTTTTAAATAAATGTATCCGAATTTACGTGGACCTCGACTATCGGTATATCGTTAGCATGTAGACGGCTTAGAAGATGGCAATTGCTCGTATCATAATTTTATCAATTTAGTTATCATATCATAGGCCTACCCATTAAGGTTTTATTTCTGCATGTCTTAGTGAAATATAAAACATCATAAAATTTTGTTAATAGGAACCGTTGTTTTAAAGTTTTTAAAAAAGCAACAATTACCGGTAGTAAAAACCTTATTTTAATAAAATAATCCTCATAAGCCATCCACATAGTTTAAAGTATGAATCAAAATACAGTGTCTTTAAAATTGCAATTTAATTACCAATATTTGAAATTACAACTAAAAATACCTTTATTTAACACCACAAAATCTATTTAAAACGTGTTTTCTAAAACTGTCTGGCATAACTGACTTTTCTAAATGCAAACTCTAATGTGAATTTATCTTAAATTTACCCGTGCTAACCAAAATCTTTTCCAAAAAATTAAGTGCCGTGTAAATCGAGGGAAATGCGTATAAAAGAATAAGAAGGGAAAACGATTTATAGCATGCCATAGTAAAAGATGGAAAATAAAGTTTACAACTGCAAACACTTGACCATTGAAGTAAACGGGCGACACCAGGTGTTGATCCATGTTTAAAGGTTTCAACTAACCACAAATCAACATTAACCACCTTTACTACTATGGAATGAAATGAAAGAAAAATATTAGCCAGAAAATAAAAATACAAATATGTTTTTTATTACTAGAATTAAAAAAAGTATTTTCACGGTATTTTAATACCACAAAAAATGTCGAAGAACGTGCGGAATATTTATATTTAAATGCAAGGAATGTTTGCGTAGTGACTTAGAAGGAATTAAAATACCGCATAACAACGCGTAACGCGTCACCTCACTTCAATATTCACGACATGTAACATGCAATATGTTAGTCACGGCACAACTAATAGTTATAATAGCTAGGAACCGTAGCCTTAACAATGTCAAAACTTTAAGCAGGAAAATGACTAAATTATTTTAAAAATGACTTATTTCCCCCCTTACTATAGGTCAACTCAATTCTCAAAATAATGTTTTGTCGTAAAGAAAAAAATACTACTGTAATGAACAAAATAATTGTTTTCAAATAAATTATTTGATGCTTTTTTTTTAAATTTCAAAACGATACTTTCAAGTGCAGGTACCAAAATGTTGGTAATTTAATAATTATTGATTAATGATGCACTTCTCAAATTTCTTCAGAAAAGATTAAGTAATAAATTTAATTTTAAAAAATAAAAATAATGACAAGTTTAAAATGAAAAAATGTGTAAAACTTTCCAAACTTCTAAAAACGAGAAAAATCAATAAAAAAAATTCTTACCTTTATGTAAACTATCTGGCTTATTTGAACTGACGAGGTCCATTCCTCCTCCAACTATAAAAAAACAAAAAAACAAAAATGAATATATATGGATAACATTTAGATATGACATCTTTCCTAAAAATAAATATTCTTTCAGAATAAATAAATAAATACTAGGAATTTTGTAAATATATCTTGTTTTTGAGATAGCGAAGAAGCTGTAATGATGTCTCAATCTGCATTCTACGTTGGAAAGAATACAAAACAAAACGACTATTTTTTTTTTTTTTTGTAAATAAAAAAAAATATATACAATTTGAAAGTGAGTTGAGTAAGAAGATAGTGAGCTCTGATAATCGAGAAACTCTCACAAAACAAAACTTTTTTTATATTCTTCCTTTGAGTAGGGAAGAAAAGGAATGACGAATAATGATCGCTGATGTGGCGGTGATAATTTATGAGCTTGTTGCTGCCGTTTCTACGGGTCTGCACTGACCAGAACCCAATAAACAACAGCTTTTATTTAGTATCGCAAAATGTAATCTTCAGATTTATTTGAAAACGACGCAAACAAAATTAATTTAAAACGACATGTCGCATTTTTTAAGTTATTACCGGCAACATTTTTTTTTTATTATTGTGTCATAACCTGAGATGTAATTTAGGATGTGCGAGAGAACTGCGACAAAAAGACTGGAATTTCACTTTCTAAACTTACCGGTTCAATGCTGAGAACCCAAAGTTATAAGTGAACACGTTGGTTCAAGCCTCAATGTTATTAACTTTTAAAAATTCTAAGAATATGTAATTACAATATCTACTGTATACGTTTGAAGCATAATACACTTTCTCCACTTTGCTGGAAATCTTTTACTTTCAATCAACAAACAGAATAATAAAACCACTTAATTATTGTTTTATGCTTATTGACGAAATTGAGAATACAGAAGCTTCTCATAAAAATGCAATGTTCATTTCTTGCATCTCTAAAAAAACCCCAAAAAGTTTACAAATTACTGTATAATTTATTACCATAAAATAAAATGAAATGTATAAATTTTTTAAATCATCAAAAATGTTTTATTTATCTTAGATCCTCATCTTATACTATGCTTTCTCAAACCTATTGTAATTTACATTTTCTTATTTTCAACTTCATCTTTACATAATTTTAATTGACTTAGAAATTACCTTCGAGTTATACTATTAAATGTAAACCTAACTTTTTCAATATAATAATATGCTAAGAATGAGCTACATTTTTGATAATGGGATTCTTTTTCAACGTTTTTTGCTTTTTATTTCTTGATTTTCGCTATTACGACGTTATTCAAGACTGCCCTATACTCTGAATGTAAACTAACCTTCATTTTGAAGCGGTGCATTAAAGATTCAAAAATCGTAAGTGACAAAAAGTTCGAGTCGCGGCGCACTTGTACAGTGAGTTCACTCGAATATAATGTAATAACGTCCTATACATATTACACCTAAAAGAATAAATCCTGGTATGTTTTTCCTGGCTTCTGTTCAACTGCGCCTTACGATGAACAGAGGTTCCATTCAGCAGATTTGAATCAATGGCAACTCAGATCAATGGTTAGTTTTTATTGTTATTAAAATCAAAGTTTCTTTTCTATTGATACGGGTATTCGTAAACTATAGTATACATAGAAATGCGTGTAATTTTGAAAACGAGTCCGCTCCGTTGCAGCAGTCAACGAATGTTTCCGGCGATTAAACTTCAATTCCGCTTTTCTATTCATGTCGAAGAAATAGGGTTAAGTGGTCTTTTAAGATATAGATTCCCCCATTCAAAACGTCTCTCTCTCTCCCCTCTCTTCTAGAAACTCGAATCACGAAAATGAGCCTACACACTTCTTAACAACCGGCTGGGGACAAACGCATAATCCTCTATTGATCCCGTGTTGGCGACCTCCTTAGTCCTTACCTTAAGAAACACTTCGCCATCGGATCACAATATCCTCAGAGTCTAAAGCGGAGAAATATTGGTCCCCTATGGGGCAGGTGATCATATCCCTTTCTAAGATCTCGACAATCATGACGAGAAGTGGTGGACCGGGTGTATGCTATTAACACACTAGCTCTTAATCTAGGTTTAACTGTTCTAACATTAACGGTTTTACAGGCTTAAGTCGTTGTAGTGTGTGAGAAAGTCAACTTTTTTATTTCTCACATATCGGTATTTAAGAAAAAAAAATTCAGTTTTACTCTGCTTTTACCAACCTCACTAAAAATCGGTTTTTGAGTTAAGTAAATGTAATTACTAGTACCGGAAATCTTTAAATTATTTATTATGATCTATGTGATCCTTAACTTTTTTTTTTAAAAAAAAATAATCGCTCTAAATATTATAACGATTTAAAAATCTGTAATGAATTTTAAAATAAGTTACCGTACAATTTACAGAAAAAATATATAAGTCTATATAATTTCAAATTATTAGCAAAACAAGTTTTACATAATCGTAGGCATATGTTTAATTATTTCAGAATAATTACTAATACTTTTTTTTAAAAAAAAAGTTAATGAAACAAGCGTTTTAAAAATGAGTTCAATACTAGTAAAGACTGCAAAGTATAAAAATTGCTTCAAATATGAAAATTTTTGTGTTAAAAATGCATAACCTAAAATAATCAATTTCATTTTTTCCCCGAAGTGTAGCCTACATGTTCTAGTATACCGTAATGTTTTTATCTGTCCACTATAATAGATCTTTATCTATTGAATGTAAATAATTATTCTATTGCACCGCCGTTCATATCTCATTCGCCGACAGACAGAAAAAAAATTTTAATCGGGAAAAACTATCTTATAAATCCCACGCCACCAATTAAAATTGTAATTTTTTAAATAAATTAAGCTTGATTAAAAATTAAATAAACAAATATTCCGATTATCTATTTAAAATAAGTTTTATCGCGTTCGCGCATCTCTCGATCTAAATTAATGTTGTTCACTGTAAAAAGTGAAAGCGACTGTAAATTTAATGCAATCCAATTCCCATGCAAAATAAGCACGCAGTAATAGAAACCACAAAAATATATATTTTTTGTTGGTGGTGAAGGAAAAAAAAAATTCATAAATTTTAACGAGCAGAAAAATATGAAGCAGTCGACGAAAACAATTAATGTTGATGGTCAGGAAGCGACGCCATTGTTTCGGGGAGCGCCAATGAATATGTTAATAAATTCGAAAGAGTAAGTGAGTGAGAGAGTGAAAGCAAGAAAAGATAAATAAATGAAATAAAACAGGTTTGAGAAAATACAAAAAAATAAATAAATAGAAGGCAAGAGTCATCAATAGACTGACGTTGATCGCTTTCTGTTTGCTTTAAATGTTTGTTTTTAGTTTGTTGTCTACTGTTTATGCTGACTCCAGGTAAAACTACCTGTTCCGTCAGTCACTCAGTCGGTGAGCCAGGTCAGGGTAGACCAGGACCAACGCGCTCGACTGGCCTCAACCCATTCCACTGTGCTTTACGATCGGAGTGCAGGGGGCACATACTACATGCGGAATAATGAATTTTTATTTTTACTCTCGCCATTCATTTCACCCACCTCGTTTGTTTATTTTCAAATCTACAAATAAAAAAAAAAAAAATTCGAGCGAGAAGGATAAGAAAGAGAAAAAAAAGTTTTGTCTGTAATATGGCAAAATATTCTCCCTACACCTTTCATCCTCGCATTTTTTATGGAAGATTTTATTTTCAAATTCCTTAGATTGTATTGAGATAAGAAAATCAACTCCTCTCTTTTGCCTAACTTTTTTTCTCTCTTAAAACCTTTACACGTGGACAATCCCTTGCTTAACACGGTACACTATTTCAAATAATAATCTAGCAAAAATTGCCATAATCACAAAGTTTAAATTAAAAATTAATAAAATTAAACGAAGAGCAGTCGAATTAATCCCGGACTTATAGCCTAATTATCCAAACGCATTATGGCAGCAAGTGCCAAGTTTCGTCTAGTGTATTTCAGTACCTCTAAATGGTTTTAAGATTCTAGACCGCGCTAAGGTTTAAACACCAAATGTAAGTACAAACAAGGGATAGGACATAAAACCACTTGTAGGTAATAGAAGACCCTTGCTACCATAACAAACTAGGTGCTTTCGAGCATTTTTTAAAACTCAATGAAGTCTCAAGTCTGAGATTAACTTGAAATGCCAACTTCGATTACAGTACTAAAATATAACTTCCGATTTTAACAAAACTATTTATTCTACTGAAACTATTTTTTGAGACAAATTACAGTAGCTTGAATATTATTTTAGGTAAAAATTACTTAATTGTAAACAATTATTGTTTTTAATTAAGTATAATTATAAGTAATTAAAAAGGTAAGTAAATAAAAATTCTTATAAAATTAAATAAGAAAATATAATAAAGAAATTATAAAAAGAAGTTATTTTTTCCTTCGTAATGTAGAAATCGAAAATTAAGAAGTCGCTAAAAGCGTGAGTGTTTAACAAAATTTGAAATAACAAGTCAGCCGGTAGAAGAATAAAAACTTAAAGAATTTTCAGTATAGAAACGTAGCTGCTTGTATTATTTTTTTTACCGTAGTAAATCGATGCCGTTTATATCGAGGGATTCCTTTATTTTGGTAACCTTTTCATTTTTCTTTTCCTACCTTATTCCCTTATTCACCTGATAATCGGCGAGGATGTTCTATGAACACTGATGGTAAATACGTGTAAAGTTTACCTTCCCTCCCCTATTTCCACCTCATCGTCACCCCCAAACCCTCGTCTACATCCACCATATGTGGATTTAGAATAAAAAAATGATCTAATCATCGATTACGGCATATTTTTTTTCCCTGCGAGCTGACCACCTTGCACGACTCCGTGTCCATCTTGCTCATTAATTGCCTAGCTCTACCTCGAATTATTTACTTTGAGCAAATAAGCTGATAAGACCCTTAACAAATTAGATCTAATCTACTAAAAAATCAGCAACTTTTAAGTGGCTAATTTTATTTTACAAAAAATATTTTTTACATTTTTTCCGTCGGTTCTTTTTATAACTTAGCGCTATATAAATACAAAATTATCTTCCTGTTTATTGTGCATTGTAAATGCGAGCTAACAATTAACAATAATTTCCTAAAATCCTAATTCTCAGTTTATTATGATGATGATAATGATGAATAGAGTTGGGGTTGGTTGAATGATCTCGGTATATATGTGGCACAGTTACCGATTGTGCGTGTACATGCACAGCTTTTCTAATTATCAAAGCGGTGATAATTGATCAAAATATATTTTTTTTAATTATCAACGGGAAAGAATGGAGGGCTTGAAGTCTTGATTATAAAAATTGTTAAACATTTTTCTGTTATTGTTTTCCTTTTTCGCTTAAGAATTTAAAACTTGAACACAGATTTAAATTTGGATATACTGTAATGAGATTTAGGGCGAACCAACGTATTGCATAAGAGTTAAAAACTAAACAATTAAAAATATTAATTTTATTATAGGCCTATAAATATTTCTCTTAAGTTATAGCGTGGAAAAACATGTACCGGTACTTAAATCAGGATAGTCAAAACCTTTTATTAAAGGTTCAAACGTTCGTACTAAGCCAATAAAATAAAATTAGACAGCAGTTGGCAGTACCAGTATTAAATTATTTTTCCTGTACTTTTTAAAAAAATTAATAAACCTCTTAATTGTAAAATCAAAATTTCAAATTGAAATAGAATTATTGTTCGTCTCGATAAATAGCAACAAAAAAAACCATCGTGGTTTAAAATATAATTCCCACGTTCATCTTTAAATTTATTATCGTTAAACAGCAAAAATGAATTTAAGAAAAGAAAAAAAAAATGCAAATGAAAAGGCTTATATTTACCTGTGAGATACAAAATGACAACTAGAGCCGCCACCAAGAGAATGATGGCGAGGATTAGCACACTTAAAACCGCGCACTTCCGGTTCTTAGCAGATGGCATTAGATGAAGCGTCCATTTTTTACAACAGGAACTTTTATCGAGCGAGGAAGTGTCTGTAGAACTGGGCGTAGAATAAGTTCCCAACATCATGTTATGAGTACAGTTCACATTTTTTGAAAGTGTCGTCTCTCTGAGAGGCGGCAACGGCGGCGGTGGAATTTTATTATTCACCTCTTGATGATGAAACGCCGGATTATCCACCTAGCGAAACAAAAAGAAAAAAAAAATGGCGTTAATAACATATTATTTTGAGGAGAGAAATGAGTTGTTTTAACTGGCGGCTTGGCCGTGTCAAACAGCTTACACTTAAAAATTTCGTCTCGTTAACTTAATGCAGATTGAAATTTTAATACAACCCCCCTCTCCCACACCTGAATAAGAGGTATAATAATGTGTAAGACGAGATAAATGAGAATGATTTAATACATAAAACGTGACCGACTTCATTTGCCTGTCTAAAGTCAATTAAAGGATTTGTCAAATTTTAATTACAACATCAAAGCACATTAATATTTTAATGCGATTCCCTTAACAACTTCTTCTCCACCCATTATACACCCAATCACCCACTCGCAACACCATTAAAATGTACTGAATCATTTTTTTAAACCATTAAAAGCTATTAATTTGTTACGAAAAAAAAAGTAGGTCTAATCCTATCACAAAAGATTAAAATAGTGAAACACTTTATTTCTTTTACAAATTTAAATAAAAGTTAATTAATCAAGAACTCCATAATAATTATTATCTTTTTTAAAGATGTAACCTACAGTATTTTAATGCAATAAAATTCCAATACTGTATTAAAAAAAGTTGATTTTAAGACCGGAATGTAATTTTTTTCCATCGTTTCATCAATGTAATATGATAATTAATTGCCACATTTATAATTTCCATTAACAGCTTAAAAAGTGAAAAAAACGTGTAAAACTTAATCACCTTTTTCAATTACGTCGATTATTCAACATTTTATTTTTAACTTAAAAACAAGAGAGCTTATCTATTTTTTGCGCATTGTTATCAAAAAATGATGAACGCAGCTTGCTCAGCCCATCAATATTTCATCGGTCAAGCGATTGTAAATATCGAAAAAATAGAAAAAAAATAGTAATAATAATAAATAAATAAACATTACAACTTAAGAATAATAGCTCCTTTAGTGTTTAATGGCATCGGCAAACACCTTTCAGCTCTGCCATCTCTTTGTGACCATTAAATCAACATCACCTGGCGATTACGACAAAAAAAAAAACAAAAAAAAAAAGGACGAGTGAAAAAGTGAGAAGAAAATTGAGGAAACGACGTCTTAAAAATGATGACATTTGACTTGAGATTCCAGACGACGTAGGTGTACAGTAATGGAAAGGAAAAAGGAAAAAAAACAGATAATTACTGCTGTTAATCATCTGTATCCCATACTATCATTTTACCCCTAGAGACAGACACTCGATATTAGAAAAGAGATTGGGAAAAATCGAGTGATCGAGGAGGTGGAGTGTAAAAGAAGGCGGGGGAAAAACACAAATTATAAAGCGAGATGAGATGTCGTAAATATTTTATTGAAGTTAGATGATAAGGATTTTATGGACTGACTACCACACATCACACTTCCAATGTGTGTAAACCAAATTGGGATCTGAATATTAATTAGCTTTGCGAGTGAGTGGAGAGGGCCCTCTAGCGCCGATTCCACTCCGGAGGAGAGAAAAGCAGATTGTAAAACATTTTATGATTTTAGTCAAATTAGTTTTTCGTTTTCGTGATAACACTCGGACATAAGTGGAAAATAAGTTTGCAAAAAGAAAATTGACAGAAACCAAAAAAAAAAAAAGTTATCAAAATGATTAAAAGTGTGAAAAATGTACTTTTTACTAAGTTAATGAATACTATAATAGTTGTACAGTGTATTCAATTAACATAGAAATGAATAAAAGAAATCGTTTGATAGATAAATGGTGTTGAAATATGTAATTGTTTGCTATCGAAAACGAACAGACGACAGGACGAGGCGACTGAACTCGTTAAAATTAATAACACGATAAACAGACGACTATTTTTCTAATACTTTCTATCTATACGACGCAATTTCATCGAACTATGCATATAATTATGTAAATAAATTATAGTTAAAAGTTTTGATATGTTTATTGCTATTATCAAGCTTAAGATAACCAAATTTATGTTGTCAATTCGTTTTATTTACAAACAGATGACGAGCCTTCTTATAGAATAAACCAAACTACCTAATTTTAATATGCCAGAGATTAAAACTACATATAAAAAAACATTATTAACATAAGCCTGCAGATAATTTAATTTTAAAAAACTTATAGTTTAAAAAATATTAAGTTATTTTATAATTTAAAAATAAATATTTCCTTAAGAGAGTTTTACAACAAAACTCAATCCGAATTATATCTTTCACTTTTAATCTCATTTTGCAAAATTTTTAATTGAAATTTAATCAAAAGGTCATTTTCAAAAGATAAATGTATACGGTTCAGTAAAAGTAATCATTATAAAGTATTCACAGTCATTTTAAAGTTGTCATAAATCGAAGACCATTCGTTAAAAAAATCCCATTGTCATAATAAATGAATGACATTAAACGATATTGTGAGAAGAAGAAGAAGAAAAAAAGGTTGTGACACTGTTGCGCTTATTTATTATTTTGCGTAGTAGCCAAGTTATTTCGAGCTTGAAAGTATTTATTTATTATCACAATAAAGACAAAAAGTTGCGCATTCCATCGGTATCAGGAGCAAGTTTGAATGTCTGTCTTCTCTCTCCACAAATTTGATAAAACGTCGAATTAGCATAAGCAAAATGCGTCGGAAAAATTGCGGCGATAATAATTCTGGTCGACCAAAAGTCGTAAAAATAAAATACTCTGAAAATAAAACCCGAGTCAAATCTTCAAAGTAAGGCAGAAAGAAAAAATAATATTTTTTTTTCTTTCAACCAATAGTTTAAAAAATGATGTTGAGACTACATTTATCAATGTTGAAAAACCCCTTTCGCAAACAACACGAGATTCAATAAATGTTTCTTGAATATTATTTGTTTGTTTAAAATGTGAAGTGATTCGAAGAACATTATTTTATAACCTAAAGCGGTCATTTGTTGTTAACCATACACACGTCAATTTATAAAATTCCTTTAAGACGAGAACCTTTAACTCTATTAAGTTATATTACGTGCGTGCATTTTATTAGTCTCTTAATTTCATTAAAACGCATAAAATAGAAAATTTAATAGTGCATAAAATGCGAAACATTAATAAATTTTACAATTTGAGCTAGGTAACATTACGTGAAACTACTCAGTACTGTAATTTGTAAGTAAATGTACTGTACATTTCAACGCCAGTCGTCGGTGAAACGTTGGGGAGCATATAAAATAACACGGAAAATTCGTTAAAGTGAAACATTTCTAAGATGTTCTGTATTAAAAATTTCGTACAGGTACTCCTAGTGTTCATTCAACTAAAATTTTATTAAAGAGTATTAAATAAAAGCTTTAATGTGTTTTTTTCTTGACCAACTAAACTTCGTTAAACAAAAGAAATGCATTGATAAAATAATGCAAATCGCATTACCCTAGTACATGTACTTAAAACTAGTTCAAAAAATGACCTGACGCTTATTAGATCAGTAAAAACTAGTAACTTATGAGACAAGTAAAATCAAGCATAATATTCGATGTTTATCTTAAGCGCTCGTATTGTTCTTGTTAATGCAAAAGCAATGGAAAGGTGATAACCCTTTCGGCAGGCCAGCACTCCGTATGATATAGTGAGAGAGGAGTTAAATAGAGCCTTATAATTTGCTTGACTTCTAATTACCCTCCTCCACATGTAGAAAAGTAGCCGCTGTGTAATTTTCAAAACTAGATATCCTAGTTTTATTAACTCGTAGTAGTTTTTTTTTTACGTAGGTCAGGGATTGTTTACCCAAACATAATAATAAACAATGTTTCGGTCAGTCGAAAGAGAGGCAACCGAAAGGTACCATATCTAAGGTTACATCGTACGCCTTTCTCTCCCTTTAACCTCCCCCCCCCCTCCCCTCCCTCTACCACTATACAATGCCTTTAGATACCGTAGGTTAAAGCTAAAAGTTGAGTTAAAGTTTAGTCAAGAAGGTAATTTTTTTCCACGCGAATCGCAAAACAAATAAAACTTACTTAATTATTAACTTTTTTTTTTTTTTTTAGCTTTGGGTTAGGCATAAAAAAGTAAGAGGAAGAAGATTTCAAGAAGTTTAGCCTACTAAATATGGAAAATCGTGTGAGAAAGAATGGTGAATTATACTGACAGACTGTGAATATTATAGTACCAAGAGTGTGATTATAGCTTTAGCTACGAATCCGTTAAACAAATTCACGCCAAATTCTACGCGCCAATTCACACTTGTTAATTTACACTTCTCACTTCGTAACCTTTACAAATAAGCATAAAATAAAAGATTTTTTTTTTTTAAAAAAGAAGAAAAGTAAATTATACGGTAATACTTAAAACTTGAAAGGTTTATACTGTACAAAGATCTAACAAAAAATCCGTGTTAAATATAATCGTAGAAATAAGGGGTTACATGAATGTAAAGTAAAGAATAAAGGGTGCGGGATACAAAAAGAATTTGATTAGAAATGCAGCGACCAAGATCAATAATACATGTAGTTCAAAAAAGCTTGTTTTGAATTACAACGCAAGTTAATTCAACATTAATTTATGTGTGCAAATAAGATTTTCGCACCCAACTATTTAGCAGTAAAATTACGGTATTTGTATTTAATTTATCAAGTAGTTTTACTAATAGGTTTTAAAAATAATAATTGTTTATTATTTCTTATTGCTAATTTGTTAATTGTTTCGAACTCAAAACTCTGTTTAAAAATAAATACTGGCAATTTCACAAATATTTTTCATTCGTTAAATGTATAACCACAAAGCTTTATGTAAACATACTTAAAAAAAAAAATTTTAAAATTATTTACCAGCTTTTACGACAATTATAATAAGCAATAGAAATAGAATATGGTTTACAGCGTGACCATTATTTTATTAAAACTAAACAAAAAACGATGACTTCCTGAGTATTTTAGCAATATTTATGAGGCTTAATTAAGGCTAATCCAATGTTTTTAAAAACTAAAGCCATTATTTGCGCTAATAATATTAATAAATGCATTTAAAAAAATGTTTACGGCATTTAAAGTGATCAATTTTTTTTATTTTATTTTTTTAAATCTTCTCTTTATCCTCTCGAAGGATTTTTAGTTCTAAGAAAACGTTCGCACCGCACCAATCTAATAACTTATTTTAAATTGGGAATTTCATTTCATTTTAAAGGTAATAATAAATAATATGCGGTTCGAATATTAGAAGCACATAAAATCAGCAGTTTTATTGCGCTAAACTAATATTTTTTTTGCAAAAACTTTTCATCGTCTCGAACACCAAATAAAAATATTTCTTAAATAAATAATAACTAACTTGTCAATAAAAAAACCAAAAAAAAAATTTTTTTGTAAAAAAAAAAAAATGTAATGATAGCCGGATATTAAAAAGCGAAGTTTATGATGCTATACGAGTCAAAGTAATCTTTTAAAAAAACAAATTAACCCCTCCCCCCACTCTTCGAATATGTTAACATGAGCGTCAAATAAATTACCATCAAATTTTTGCCGCAAATAACAAACCGTTTGTGTTTACCTTTGGAAAGCGCTTCCAAATTGAAGAACGAAAAAGAAAGAAAAAAAATGGCCGAAAGCTCTGAAATAACTAACTCAAAATCATATCTTCAATATAAAGGCATTCATAGATATATTTTTTTTTACGACAAATGAACCTGTGGTAATAAAAAAAATGGGAGAGAAAAAAAAAACCACCAATAAAATTGGATATTTATTATCGAAAGGGTTGAAAGCTGCTGCATTCACGTGTTAGTTTAACAATTACACGACGTCATCTTCTCCATTACAACTTGTGAAAGGCCATTTAAAAAAACCAGCCTTCACTTATATTCTTTACTCATCTAATACTAGCAAATAAAGGTGAAATTCGTTCGAGTTTGCTTCAGGTCAAATTTTACAATTTCAGATTCAGAATAACGTAGAAACAAGTTAGTGCTGGTGATGGCTTAAACACCAGATGGCACTAAATGCAACAGCAAAAAAAATTGGAATAAACAAAATACCGGTAAATAAATAAATAAAAAAATTAAACTAATAAAATCAACCTCGCTTATCTCAGCAAATGAACTAGAATTTCAACGCATAAATTCAAAATAGAGAAAAAGAGGAGAAAAAAATTAAGTCACGTGTAAATTAAAAAGTAAATACAATTAAAATGCAAATTTTGAGATAAAAGTTTGTTAAAACACTTTTTTTTAATTAAATTTAAAATGAATAACTTTGAGAAGCTTTATTAAAATTAGATCGAGTTAGGTGGCTTTAATTTTCCTATCGGTAACTCGAATATGTTAATTCGTTTCTAGGGCAACTATATTTATTAATAATTCTAAAATTTTCCTAACAAAAATATTTAAAAAAAAAAATACCGGTAATTATATTTTACCACCGTAATGAGTGATAGGTACTTAAAAAGAATGTTTAAGTCAGTGATCTCAAATCAGTCGAAAAATGTTTTATACCCGTATAATTACAGTACTGTATATTCAATACTTTTTTTAAAGCTCAAATATAACGTTTAATTTCAAATCCATGGCCATTTGAAATCAAAAATGAACAAATACAAGTTTAACCAAAACTTCAAACCTTCTCCAGCGGAAATGCAATTTAACATAAATTATATCAAAATCTAATATAACCACAATACCCGAGATATTTAAATGCCGAATTACGATACAGTATTACTAATACCATGCTATCTCCTAAGGCATAATATCGTCATTTGACTCAAAAGCTAACATCGTCATTTTTAAATCAATCTTTTAAAATGCTTTTAACAGATTTTTTAATTATTCATTAAGCATTAGAATAATGTACACTGTACATGTAAATTAAAAAACTAAAAAAAAAAAAAATTTTAGTCAAATCGGGTACAGTAATGCATTTTAATTATATACATGTATAGAAAAAGTCTTCTCCTAAAAAAGCCTAATGGTTATGCGGAACTTTAATTCTTAGAAAATCATATTAAAACCATTTCGAAAACTAATTTTTCTAAAAAAACAAAACAAAAAAAAAAACTCAATACATGTCCTAAAATCTAAATTTTCCCTATATATTTACAGATTTAAAAAATGGGGGAAAAAATAACCACTAAAAAAACAAACAAGTGACCGTACTTTTCACCTAGCAGAGATATTTATCTAAATTGTTTTTCACCTTCAAAAAATAACTAAAGAAAAAAAAATAAAGACTGGCTTTAATTACCAAGAGACAAAAAAAAAGTAAGTACAGTAGTAAAATAGATTTTTAATTGTAATTTCAAATTCTCCCTTCTAAAAGATCCACTTAATGATAAAACACACTCTGTCGGTCATCCAATTCAATTCATTAACAATTCCTCTTTCTTGACACATGCAGTAAGTATATCGACCGACACGTAGTCCACCTAACGAGGGTAGTTCAACAGTGAAGAGTGGTAGGTAGCAGAATAAATAAATAAATAAAAAACTCAAGAAATAACTTCGAAAATTTTTTTTAAAAAAAAGTTGACAACGACAAATGAAGTAAGTGTATCTTTGGTTCGTTTCTGACACGACTCGGTAGTAGTAAGCTGGTGGTAGAAAATTGCAAATATTCGAAAAGGGGGGGGGGGGGGGAATGGAATGAGAAAGGTGCAAAGTAAGAATATGTTGAAACACTTAAAACGAGCAGCACAAAAAGTTGGAATAACACCGTCAAAGTTGTCCATCAAAAGCAATGCTAGAACATATTTCTTCTACCGATACCTCCCCCAACCCACTTCATCCCCTTTGCCTCTCGTAGAAACCGTGTTCAAAAAATATCCACATTTGTAATTCTCGTTTCCTCCCTGTATTTTATAAGCAGTCGTTATCTCTCCATAAATTGGTACAAGAAAAAAAAGGAAAGGGGGGGGATGGAAAGAGAAGAGAGAAAAAAAAAGTGCTCATCATCGGTGTTGAAGCCACACCTGTCCGTGTCCTAAAAAAATACAACCGACATAAAAGAATATATAGAAATGAAAAATCAATGAATAACTTATCGCGTTGAATAAAAGAAAAAAGATTTGGAGTATTTAGGGTTTGTAAAAAGAGCTGCGAGATGGGTGGAAGTGTGTGCGGGGGTAAAACGAGCACTAGTATGATTATGTGATAGAAAAATGTAGAACCGGAACGACGAACCGGTAACAAAAATAAGCAAAATCACTAAAATAATAAACAAAAACTTGTAAATAAGGTCGAATCACATTTGAATGCACTTCAACTACCTGATAAGAACTTTTGCAATGTTGTTATTAATACCAGAATGGCTTAAAAATAACATTCGTTAAAAATCACGAAGCTCTAAATCTACCTTAAAGGATATTTAACAATTTATTGTAATAAATCAATTTGTTTTTAGAATTACCAATTAGTTATTTAATGACATTTTTGCAATTTAACTACTTAAGCAATTAGAGCAAACATTTCAAACTTATAAAAACAATCCTGTTTCAATGCGAGAGATCTTTAGTTATACCATTGGGAAATAAAATGATCCAAATTGTTACGATCCGGTATATGCGATTTAGAAGCACAATCATTTGATTGTAGAGGTAAAACGAGCACTTATCTTCGGTGGAAATGTAAGGCTCGGGTTACGAAGAAAGTGAGATCCACGCCTTGAAAATCGCCATAGGAACCTTTACGAGTTGGGAAATTAATTAAAGTTTGGGTGTTGGAAAGTCGAAGAAACGCTAACGACCGATACAAGTAGAGAAATGTCTCTCATATTAAATGGACAGGTTAAGTGCTGACTCACGCGCTCCTTCCTATTGCTACTGCCGCACACCTTAGCATTTCGATCGCCTCTCCAGATACGTTTATGTGGAGCGCAATGTGACTGCTCCGAGTGAGAGAGATGGAGATAATCCCGCTAAAATCAATTACCGTCTCGGCGCACGAAACACACACAGAGTAGCAACGAGAAATAATGAGAAAAAATTGAAAGAAATAGAAAATGAGTACGAATGTTGGTCATGGGTAGATTATACCGTAGATTTCGATTTTTTTTTTTTTTTGTTGTTGTTAAAAGGTGGGAAAGAAGCGGTACCTTCATTTCATACCTTTCGCTCGCAAGTCATATTCTAGGACCGAAAAAGAAATTATTGCAAACCGTGAATCGGAAATCATAATAAATTACTGTAGTCATAAAGGGTAACGCATTGACTAAATACGCGATTTGATATCCTGAGATTTACATTGAAAATTATAACTAAAATCACTCAACAAGCGTGAATTCCGGATCGAAAATACTGTATAAAAAAAATTACTTTTTTCCTAAGTTAACGAGCGAAAATCTTTAAATCGATGTTAAAAATCGATTAAGCGAAGCAAAGTTATCTTTTTTTAAAAACAATTTACTTTTAAAGAGGAATGATCACAATACGAATTTGACTCATCGGTATTCAAAACCAGCAAAAACATAAGCAACAAAAATCTATTTTGACAATTAAAATGTGCCATTAAAAATTATTAAAATTTACCATAAAGAATTGGCAAATACAGTAAGAACTTTATAATTTTTTATATACTTTTCCATGCTGTGATGCAATTATTTATTATAAAAAATAGCTAATTGCCTAAATATTAGTAAATATAAAATTTTTTTAAATGTTTTCCTGTAATTTTTACTAAGAGTAATAGATTACTAAACAGCTAAAAAAAAAATATTAAATTAACTCCCCGGACAGCGTAATTTAAAGCAGGAAACAAAATTAACCTTCAGAATTACGCTTATCAAAGTAAAAAAAGAAAAAAAAAATAATAATATAATAAATAGGTTGGTAATGATTAAAGTAGGCTAGCAATTAATTTTAATTGCAAAAATGGTGGTTTGCACTAAAGTCTGGCTGACGGTGCTTAGTTAATATTTTCTCTTCCCCCCCTAACCTCTCCTCCTGTAAATTGTGTGGAGATGGTAATGTGATTGTTAGAGGAAGCGGTGCATAAATAAGAAAGAAGTGGAGAAATAAATTGAGTGGACTGAAGAACATTGTTTGGCGCCGCATGCTCACAGCGAGATGTGAAAACAGCAACAAACCAACACATTTTAATAAACGTGAGCACAATATACACCTAAGCGCATAAACATATTTTTCCTTATAAAAAAAAATGCATACAGTATATAAATCGAGGGAGGGAGGAAATTTTATTATTTATATAATTTTTGTTCCACCGGAGTTTTTTTGGAGCACTGAGTAGAGGGCGAAAAATTGATAAAGGTAAAAAAAATTAAGATGATGAAAAAGTAAAAGAAACATAATTTTTTTTTTTTAGTTGCTCCAATGGTAATCCAATCCATTGTTATTTCTTCATGGATGAGGAACTGTACGCGCAAACTACCAGCGCGTATTCATTTCCAATCAGAAAAAAATGTAGAAAAATTAACTTAACCCAAGACGACGCCATCTATTAATACAATAATGAAAGGTAGTGGGTGAGAGGGAAAAACACACTGGACAAATTTCATTATCTTCTTATGAATGCATTCATAATTTTTGTTTCAAAGATTTAAAAAAAAAAAAATAGTGATTGTACTTTTAAAATTTGAAATTTTATTTCCTCCTGCTGCGCATTTATTGCTCACTATAATGAAGTTTTAACGTAGATAAATATGCCGCAAAACTTCATCATTTTAACAGAACACAATCAAAAACTTAAAACATATTAAAACTTTCGAGTATTTAAATGTAAATACAGTATTTGTTTAAATATTTACTTAAATAACCCCAAAAAAAACTTTTTTTTAAAAAAAAAAAATTCGGTTTAGGCCACTCATAATTCGTTGTTTAATTGATATCAAATAAAATTAATTTTGATCACCAACTCCAAAGAAAATTAAAAAAAAAAAAAAACTGACCAAAATAAGCCCTTAAGTGTTAATAAAGCGTAAATTATGCTGAGCACACAGCATAAGGATATGATTTGCATTTCACAAATGATTAACAATGCATAAAAAAATAAGTCAAGTTTATGCCTTAGATAATTGAAACTAATTTAATGTGATCTAAGATAATAAAATTTCAAACTAGAAAAAAAAAAAAAAGATCATTAAAAAAAAGCAAACAAAATAGCTTTCAAATTTTCTTGTCTTATCTCTCAACGAGATGATAATATTATTTTCCTCACTCTTTACGTCAATAATCATTAACAGATATTCAGCTCGACTTTCAAATTATTATTTTTTTTAAAAAAAACTTTCTCCCGTCATTTGATTGCAAATCGAATGGTCAGATGTTTGATGAGGCAGCTTGCTTCACCCCGTTCGATACATGTCGTAAATCATCCGTCAAATTATTTATCCAAGCAACAGAGAGCGAGTTTAAAGAGAAGGGGAGGAGTTTCGATATGAATAATTTAAAAATTCGGGCGTACAAGCTCCCGACACTAAACTTGAAAAGTCTAACACGCCATTTTAATACCGGTACGAAAAACAACACGTTCCCATGCGATCTAAACACGAGCTGCCTTTGGGGTTTCATCGCTCTGACATCTCATCCATAATTACACCCCTCACTCAACCCCCTCAGTTTAATAGAATGTAAATTTAAAATTAAGAATATTAGGCAGGGGGAGCGGAAAAATACCTATCAGCTCTTCGATCATCAATTCATGTAAAAAAAAAACCCTAAAATAATCTTTTTTAATTTTAAAGACCGAAACAAGTAACGTTAAGTAATAAAAATTACCGCAAATATTTCTAAGAAAAAACATTTTTATTGAATTGCATTTATTTTAAATTTACAGTACTGTACTCAATTTCTACACTGCGAATTTACATGTTCAATATTTTTTTATTTCATTAACTGACTCCGCAAATTTTAACTCAGCAAATGGAATTCTCAAGCAAATGCAATTAATATTAAATTTCGAAAATACTTCGTTTCAAAGTTAATTCAAGTTACCTGCGTTTTTATATTAATTATTATTATAGATTTTTAAGAAATTACTTTTTTTGTTTCTAAAATACGTTTTAGAAAAGAAATAATTAATAATACAAAAGAATTTTGGCTCTTAATCAGAAGTTAAATCCAAAATTTAATTAAAAAATAAAATACAGTACTGTACTTCAAAAAAAAGTAATGCATGTACTGTACAAATAATACAGTTTATTTAAACTAGAGTCTTGATGTCTGCCCACATGTTTTTCGTATTAAGTTTACTCTACTTAAATAATAAAATATCCAAAAAATGTTAAACAAATAAAAATAAAAAAAAGTAAGCAAGCCGAAGTTCGTTAGCAGTGTACAGCTGAATCCACTAAGCAAGCATGTTTGTTTACCTGGCTATATAGGAACGCCTCAACTGTCAGTCGGCATCCTTTTCCACTACTCTTTCTTCTACTCAAAAATATATACTGCATTATTAAAAAAAAAAATCTTTTTCCACGCGGTACCCGGTGGATATAATAGAGAAGAAGCTCATCCTACTCATTTGCATGCATTTTCAATCACCACGATAATGACCACGATGATGATGATAGTAATAATATAGGAATAAATTTGAATGTCGACCGAGGTATGTATTTAAAGTCATTAAGACTACAAACAAAGCATATCGGACGTTTCAAATAAAAATACAAGTCATCTTTTAAATGTTTTTTTTTTCTTCTCTCATTCTCTCCTTTTCATTATTTATTATACTGGTCTGTACGCGGCTTTCGTAAAGTTCGGAGCAAAACGAAACGCACACGCGTTTTGTGCTCGTTTCTTTCCACTATATCATTGTTAATTAGTATTGAAAATCTTAAATAGAAAGTAAATTTCTGTTATTTAAATACGGTAAAGGGTCAAATGTTTACAAATGTACATGCCATGATTAATGCCGCTCCGTGACATGCCGAGTAATAAATTATTTTTCGAAAAATTCCGATGATCAATTACTGTACATTTAAAACTCCGTATTATACAAACAGTATGTTAAGAATAAATAAATAAAAAAAAAATCTACTAACTTATTTTCGAGTCTTTATCTAATGAAATAGTCAAGGATTTTTATATTGTTTGTAGAGCATTAACATTTTCCAAACCGTTGTCGTTTATTTTTGATTAGATATTTCGCTAAAAATTAATTATGAAACGCGTACCGACCCAGTATTGATAGACGCAATAGGTCAAATCTCTTAAAAAAATTACAAGTTTAAGAGATAATTTAAATTATACGAGCGGTTTCGCAATTTTCAAACACAACTACAACCTCTAATTTACCTCTATAATTTAAATCTTAAAGCTTCAACTTAACAACAAAAAAAAAGAAAAGAAAATTGTTGAGATAAATTTTTTCGAATCGAACACGAAGAAAACTTTTTCTCTTGTTTACAATTTAAATAAAAGAAAAATAAATAATAACAATAATAAAAAGTAGGTGATTAAGCTTTGAAAAACACGCTTTAAGAATTTTAATCACGGATAATCGGTTGTATTGAAGAAATGATTTTCATCAAAAATTTAAGCAAAGAAAGTTTAAAACGAAACTCTTATGAAAGAATAACCTTTTTCGTCTTATCCAAAATTCACAAAATAATTTTTTTTTAAAAAAATACAGTTTTTAGAATTCTTGAATTAATTTTTTTAAAAAAATATTTACATTTAAAACAGTAAAACTTCGGCAAAACTGTACACGCAATAATAAACAAACATTCCTCCTCGTTTTAACGAAATTATCTAATGACAAAACCAAACATATTTTTGACATTTAGTAGTAATATTAAAAAAAAATTCTTATCCCTAAAAAATATTGCATAAAAGCGTTGCATAAAAAACAAATTTTATTGCATTATTATTGAATTATCTCAATTTTGTATTTTCTGTTGTGCTCTATACAAAAAAAAATGTGTTTATTTAGCTAAAAACCATAATTTCGTCAATAATTTTATCGCTCCAAAAAAAAAAAATAGTACAATAAATATCTTTTGTTGTTTACGTAATAGTAAAAATTTCGCAAAAAAAAAAAGTAATATTCGTCTTAAGTGAGCTTTTATATCGTTAACGTGTTATAATAACGTACGCTTCAAACTTAGTTTCCAAAACTAAATAAATAAAAATACAGTACAAAAAATAAAGTAGGACGATGGGTTGCGAGAGAGTTGTGGGTGGGAAATTGATTAAAAAGCCTTTAATAACCTAAGTTACCGACGGGTAAATTGAGCTTCCAAATGTATTATTTGTTTCTATTTAAAGCAGTACTTTCACGACCTTCCGTACACGAAATTCGCTGTGTACACACGAATCGAGGCTGCTCAATGCACTTTACATTCTTTTTGCGCACATAAGCACATAATTGCAACTGATATTAAAGTAAGGGAGAAAAAAAAAATAAAAAAAAAATTGGTCGAGATAAAATTTAAGAGTAGAAAATTTGTTTCTTTTTAAAATAACTTCTTTTTTTTTCTCCCTTTCTTTCTCAATCTATCTATCTCTTTTCTTGAATTTTGAATTGATTCTCGTTAATGGTAAGAGATGAGGTGAATAGATGATAAAAATGGATAGAATGAAAGAGAAAATTTGCACGAAGCGAAAAAACACCTAATCTTAAACATTTATCTTTTTTTTTTTTTTTTTTTTTGTTGAAAATTTTCATGTTACCTAACGTACACACAATTCAATTTATTGCGGTTTCTCCAGCAAAAGCCTATGTCCACATCGCAAAACTCGTTTCTTTTCACTCTCAACGTTTTCAATGAAGGCGAGAGTGTGGATGAAAGTAAAAAAAAAATATATAAATAAAAAGTTCTAGAAAAATATTGCGGAGAAGAGAAAGCAAAAAATAAACGATACATATGTAGTTTTTATTCTCGTGATGGACGAAAAAGTGCCAAGTCAGCTATCCAAATAGTTCAACCTCCACCCACCATTTTATCCCCACTACCAAAGAACCCTCTTTCGTCGTCTTTATAGCTTCTTCCGAAAACGACTAAGAAAAATTTCTAATAACGATTTCGTCCAAAAAAATAAAACACCAAAAACGTTCCAATCCCTCTTCAAGAGCTATACCGTGATATAAAAATTTCTTGGAATTTTAAGATTTGCATCCGATTTTTGCTTTTGAAAAATCAGACACCGTACTAATAATTATTATTACAGTACATGGTAAAACCTATGTAAAATTGCTGAAAAATTGCTCGTCTTACTAAAATTAAATTTTTTCTATTTTAGAAAATTTCATAGCACAAGCAATTAAAAGGAAATTGAAATTCCGCTTTTATTTCATAATCACTGAAATTGTTTGTAAACACAAATTTCATTTCCTTGACCGTGTGGGAGAAATGAAATTCCGATCTATCATATTTGCTTAACCCTACCTAAAGTTTTTGTAGATAAGCTCAGAATTACTTTGCTGGTCAACTAAATTTAATTTGATTATGTACTAACTTTGTCATTGGTGCTAATGAAATTTACTCGTATGTGGCTCTATTAACAAGTTTATGCTTCGAATTAATCTACAATTTCTTTATCTTGTCTTAACTATTATTATAATCTAATGCACCAGCAGTAAAAAAATTTTCGACTTGTGTCTTCTGATCGTAATATTGAAAAACCTTTAAAATGCACCGACTAGGTGATGTATACCTTGAGTTATGTACCGGTAGATTGCATTTTATCTCGATGGCCTCTGATGATCTCCTTCATCAACTTCAACATTCTCAATCACAGTGCGGAAAAGCACGCAGGTAGAGCCTTGTCTCTTGTTCGGGGTCTCGAGACCACCCTTTGTTAAGAAAAGAGAGGCGAGAAATAGAGAGAAAGAGTGAAGTGATATTCAATGACTAATTAAGCTCTTCATTATTCCTCTATTCAACTTCGATCAACAAAAACGCAAAAAAAGCTTTTTGTTGATAAGGGAAATTCCGAGGAAACGAAAAATTTTTTCTTTCCCAAATACATAATAATAAACCCGTTTTAATTATTTAGGATTCAAATGTGTAAATAAACGGAAGGGAAAATAACAGAAAAAAAAAAAAAACAACCCCCAGTGTAATAAACCAAAATAAATAACTTTTAAAAGTACACTGCATTGTTAAAGATTTCTTTGCCACTGTATAAAACTGTACTTTTTTCTCATTCATAAACTTTAAAGTTTACATAAAACTAAATATAAAAATAATTAACACAAAGTTAACCAGGGTTTTAATTACATGTAATGTGTAATTTAAAACTTCCTTGATTATTTTTAAGAAACAGTACAATATGAAATTTAAAAAATCGTACACTGTATTTTAACTTTAATACTGTACTGAAAAGGTTGGTTGTTTACGACCAAAGTCAAAAAATAAAAAGAGAGCGAATAGGAAAGATAAGATCAACAGGTGGCTCCCTCTATCGAGAACTGCATACGTATTCTCTACAATACGAAAACATTCCTCTTTAAACTTTTTATATCTCGACTTTTTGCAGCACTGCATTTTAAATCTTTAGTTTCTAATGTAAAATCAAATATTATAGAAAAAAAATGGCAAATCTTATCAATTCCACATTATAAGAGTATGTAAAGTACTGCATACGAATTTTTGAATTTTACTGTAATAATATTATAATACTGCACACTATACATGTACTGTATTAAGTGTATTTGTAATTTACAGGTACTTAAATAACTGGCACAAATTAGGCAATTATAATTCCTCAGCCAATAAATAAAATCATTTTATTAAATAAATAATAAAACTGTTGATGACCTCGAATAACCGTATACTGTACTGTATTGTGACACTTGTGAAAGCATGAGAACGCGGGGTTGGCTTAATAAGACATAAACAAGTATCGCACAGCGTGCACACCCGTGTTTCATGTTCCCTGACCTAAAATTTTAAATTCTTTGATTTCAAAATAAGAAACATTTCAAATAAATAAAAGGGAGAAAAAGAAAACAACTGTACGCGAGAAAGAGTTTGCAAGTGTGAGAGAGAGGTTGAGTGTGTGGCCGGCAGGGGTCAGGGCCATCGCCTTCGCCAAATTATCGCACATAACTTGAAAAATAATAATGTAAATACATGACTAACAAGTTATGTTTTAGGCGTGAAATAATGTCGGTTGAAAATATTTTTCGAAATTCGCGAAAATAATAAATAAATATAAATATGAAATAGGACACGCCACCGGCGTTGTCCCTTTCACAACGCGGTGTATCTATTAGAATGCCTCTTAAAAGGGTATAGAAAGAGGGATTGATCCTGCAAAGTCATTGTTCCCAAGTATAAACAATGTCACTTGGGCCGTTTAATTTTGCCACAGTTCAAGTCAAAGTAAAAAGTCATAATTCAGCATTTGTCTCGTAGGATTATCCCTTCTTTTTTTTTTTCCTTTTCTATTTTTTCTTTAAAAAAAAGAAATAGTATACGTTTCCCTTTCCAATTACAGTTATAATACTCCTACTTTAAAGTCGCTGTCACATCTAAAGAATCCGACCAGTTGACTAAAATATACATGCCGAACTAAATTTACATAAAATACACAAGTAAAATAAATTAGAATTTTTGTATACGCTTACGAATACCAAAATCAACGGTAAAAATAATAATAATACTCGGAGTAATAAAAACAGCCGCATCTGATGCAAATAGTTCCGCTAAACGTAAGCCGTGGAAAGTTTAATCTTAAGTACTGTTTATGTATAGCAACTTATTTTTAAAGAGAGAGCAAAATACAGTAATGCGTTGGCGTGATGGGAAATAAAAGTTTATTTTAAGATCTGGCGTATAAAGTTCCCATATTAATATGTATAGTAATAATCATTTTTAATGAATTACCGAACTTTGCGCTTAAAACATTATTGTGAACTAACGAACCATTGAAGCAAAATCTTACTCATATTAAATTGCATGATTGTACTGTACTGCATGTGGAGACTTCATAGCATTAATTATTAATATTATCAAAGATAGAATAATTGACATGTATGAAAATATCAATAAATTAATCTTAAGTACTTGTATGCTATGATTAAAATTAATTAAATCAGTTTTTTTAAAAAAAGAAAGTAACCATTAACATTGACACGCGCACACGTCAATGTTTACATCGCTTTCCCCCAAATTCCTCTTAACGGAAATCGTCAAATTCGCACTTTTTAAACAACGAAAACTTACTTTTCCATTAATCCTTGGATTTTGTCCGCAGTCATAATCGTAGTCCAAATAATAATAACCATCGTACTCCTCACCCATGTCGAATACCTTATCGTATCGTACAAATAAATACCACTAATACACCAGAGCACAAACACCGTAAAAAGTTCGATGCAAAAAAATAAAATTAAAAAAAACTTTTTCACCAAAATAAAAAGTAGACTCCAAAAAAAAAAAAAAAATTATTCGTAGAAAATAGTTATGAAGTTTTTTCCGAATCACATATTTAATATCAAACAAATCCGATAGATATGCAAATTGTTGTGATAGAGCGAAGTCATAAAAAAAAGTTTGGGATAACCTTGGCTCCCACGGTAATCGAACAGTGTTCACCGTCAACTTTGAACAACTCCGGTAAATACTCGCGCAGAATCCTCCGAAATCATGGTAAACCACATTTTTCTCTCTTGACGAAAGCGTTTAATAGAGAGAGGCTGGGTAAGTTGTAGGCCGTCGACGTAGAGGTGTAAGCCGAACGAAACCAAATAGAACACCCGTCAACAACACAAGACTCCTCTAAGCGCACGGAACGGTTCAAGTGTTGCACTGAGAATGCACGGCGAGAGGAGGGATAGGAGAGCACCCTACGTCACGTTTCCCTTGACCGCGTATACCCTCTCTCAACAGGCTATTTTTTTTTTTTTTTTTCCTTTTCGAGACTCCGCCTACTTTCCTCTCTACGATTCCCTTTATAAAAAAATACACCTCTTTTTCTCTTTTCCTTGTTTTCGACAACACAATTGCCTACACACGCATAATGGTAATGTTTTTTTTTTTATTTCATCCTTACCCTCTATGGAACTTCTCCACCCCACAATACCCCTCATTCGCCAGTGGGAAGATGGTCAGGATGGTCAAAACGAGTGGGCAAAACACACGCGCTTTTCGTTTATTTCGGCGACGGCGTCACCTGCTCAAATCCCTCTAGTCTACTCAATCTCGTCATCTTTTTTTTTTTTACTTCTCAACAAAAACACACTCGCCACTTACAATTTTTTTTTTTTTTTTGTATAAATAATAATAATAATAAAAAACAGACTTTGGGGGCTTATCGAACTTTAATGGTGATTATTTGGGTTAAAATCGAAACGTCGTAATCTTGCGCTTGTAAATCTGTCGACTAAAATGTAGAAAGAGGGAGAAAATCATTTTTTAAACTTGACATGTGCGGTAATTTTGATTGTCCCTTGATTTGCACGGTCTCGAGAACAGAACAGAAAGTTCATGCAAATTTTTTTTATTTTGCTGCATAAAAAATAGATTTTCGTTTATATTGTAAGTACCGGTATCTTTAGTGGAAAAAAAAACTCACCTCAGGAGGTTAAACTTGACTTTTAAAGTTAAACGATTTAAACTTTACTAAAATAGCGTACCACTACTCGATTAGTTTTTTTTCTAAGTTACCTTGCATTGCGTTTATAGATGCTGTATTTTACAAAAAAAAAAAAATTTAGTTATAATATCAGTAAAAAAGCAATAATTTTAATAATGCGTAACTTAACATTTAATTTAATTTTGCAAATAAAATACTGGTAACAATTTTTATGATTACCGGTATCGTTTAACTTGATATTAATATAAAATTACCCAATTAAAAACAAATTATTTCAAGTAAATGATAAATTTATTAGCAAAACTTGCGCCAATTGTATCAGTTTTCAATACGAAATTATTCTCGAATTACCCTTTAAATAATTTTATTACAGTTGTACAGTAATGTAGTAATTTATTTGGACGATCACATTTCCTCACGGAAAAACGAGAAATTTTAAATTTAATTTACCAGACAGTATTAAATTTATACTCTACTAAAAATTTGCATGCAAATCATTTCACTTTCTTTGTGGTTTTTTGTCAAATAACAAAATTACTACTGCACCACTTTACTAAAGAATTTTGTACTAGATGTGTTGACGTTCGAGGTATTGACGTTTAACAGTACATTTTGATAAACAATGCAATTAAGAGTAGAAAGAAAAAAAAATTGTTTACGCGTTTCGGTTTGCACGGTATTTTTGAAGTCACGGATTAAGCGCGTAAGGAGAGGGATAAGTCGTAAATCTTAATAGTTTTTGGAGAGCAATAAAAATGTAAAAGCGGTAAAAGCTGACATTCTGCCGTATTGTATACACTCCTCTCTCACGTCACCTCTCGTCCATGTAACGTAAAGTAGATGCGGGGCAATTATGTCAAAGCGTCACGATTCAATCTTTATTCATAAGCTGAGGTGATGGGCAGTAAATCGCCGAAAGCCGACCTAATTTTTCATGTAAATAATTTAGACATACGAAATAAAAAAGATGATTTTATGATGTGGAATGTTCGAACGAGAAAGAGCACGACCTGCGTTAGGTAAGAAACCGAGCGGAGGCAGCGCTGGCTTTACCATCAGTCTTGGATTAAGAGCGGCGCGGTTTTACCATTAAGAAAAGGAGGCATCAGCTCGAGGCCTTGACTTTTTTTTAGGGCCTCCATCATTTTAGAGTACAGTACGTCGAAAATGTATTACGTCCTTCAAAAACACCGAAAACTCTCCTCAAACTACGAAAAACCTTCATTCAACTCAGTAAACTCCAAAAACGACCGCTAAACACGAAACAAAATCACAATAAAACCCAACCGCATCAATAACAAATGCACACAATAAAACAACTCACTGTACTAATACTAATACTAAAAATACAGTACATGTACTTGTACAGCATATTATGTACAGCAGTTACTATACAGAACAACCAGTTCGATAATAAAAATCGTTACTTTTTAAATTCAGCATTTCTTTTAAAAATACTCCCACAAGTTGAAAAATTATGTGAACTTGGTGAGTAATTTTTACAAGCCTCATCAAAGGTCAATAGGAAAGGGCTTTAACAAGTCTAAATCCGATCCTGACATTATTGTTAAAAGAAGGCAGAGCCGTCCGCATGAGCGGAAAAGACGCACGGAAAATGCCTCGACGGAACATAATTAATGTGGCAAATAATTGAAATTCAAGTCGGCTATATGAAAAATGTCGAAAAACCTTTTGTAACCTTTTTTTTTTTTTTTTTTCTCTCTTTTAAAATAATGGTAAATAAATAAAAGAGAAAAAAAAATTAAAATATGAAAGTACTGTAGTAGGGTTTTTTCTTTTTCTTGTTTTTTTGTTTCTAAGAAAAATGGCTCGCACGTTGATGTTTACAACAGTGTTTTCGTTTTTCCTTTTATTTTATTTTTTTCTATTCTTTTCTTATTTTGACCCAACAACCAGCACTTGAAAGTGTAATAAAGTGCCCACAGTTTTGGGTTTGATACCTGCAAAGTCGTTTGAAAAGTCTGTCGCGCGGTGGGGACTCCACCGAGAAAGAGGAGGGACCCGTGGAAGGGGACCCGGGGAGTCAAGAGGGAACCGAGAGCATTTCAAAAACGTGTTTTAAGTTGCGCCAACTATCGCAGTTCTCATTTGTAAACTTTAGATCAACCATTTCTTTCTTGGGGGTTTTTTTTTTGACTTCTATATTTTTTATGCTTTTCCTTTTGTTTAGCTATTTGGCCCTACGACTTTAGTGGCCCTGGGAAGCTCGCATATTGGTTTCGGTTGCGCTGTATCGAGTCATCGGGCCAACTGAAACAATTCCCTTAATAACCCACTTCACCCACACGTAACACCATTTTTGCGAAGAATAGAACGCAGCGGTGTTCTGAGAAAACAGTAACAAGTCCAATTTAAAAAAGAAAAAAAAAAATTGTTGTAAAAGATAAACATCGTATAGACTTCTCCACGTGTTTCCTAAATTTTATAGTCTTTTCAGAAGCGTAAAAACAAGTGCAAATTTCAAACCGTTAGATTGCGTCAGTCAGTGTAAATGATATGGAAAACTATGCAAAATTACGTAAAATGTTAATCATAAAACAAACCGGAAGTTAGGTTTTCAAAATTAAAGTTCACTTTAGACATAATTATTGCTAACAAATTCAAAGTTTATACTACGGTAACATTTCAAATTGGTTTTCATTGTTATAATTTAGAATTCACTGCTAAAAATGAGTTAAAATAATCATTCCAATTGCGCATTTAAATTGTAATATTTTAGGATTCTCTAAAAATAATTAAATTCTTTATGTGTGCTTTCAGAACGCTTTCGATGAGTCGTTTAAATTAAAATATTTACGTGGAAGCTGTCACTGACTTTTAACTTTTTCAATAGGAAATAAAAAAAAAGTAAATAATAAATTAAATATAAAATTATTTATCTGCGTTTCTTGGGAATTCTTGGTCTTCGTATTTCTAATAGAGATGGAAGGGGGAGGGGTAGTGAGATTGGATCTCGCATGTAAATGAAAGGCGGCGACCTGGTTGAAATTTACGCTACAGTCTAACAATGGGAAAATAATTCTTCGTCTATTATTATTCTATCCGCCGGTAGGGGGTTGTGCGTGCCGAGATCTGTCCGGGGTTGATTCCCCGGATTCAATTACCCTTCTACGATATTTCCCTCATTATTCCCGGGGATTCGTATAAAATTAAGTCTCCGGACCGATGACCAGAACCGAGCTGTTACCTACCAAGACGCGATGACAAATTCACTTTAACCGCACTTGCGGTCAGGTGTTGTCTAGCAGCGCCGTCTGGTGGGGGGAAGAGGAAGAAAAAAAAAATATGAGTTATATTTCGCCCACCCCCTCCCTATTTCACACCTTTTTCGACCGTAACTCATCTCTCCGCCACTAGGCGTTGCACGTCCACCATGCCAACACGAGGCAATGTCACGCGTCATCAGAGGTGTCCGACATGACATCATCACTCCTAATAAAGTGCTTTGATTAACAACAGGGTGGACACCAAACGTACAATTCGGACGTTTGGTGGTGCACTAGCCATGTCCCGCTGGGAAATACGCGGAAAACCGATGATCACGTGATCATACCACTGCATTATGCACGATGCAGCAAATTAAAATACGATTTGAGGAAAATATATTTCAAGGGAAAAATTATTAAAAATGGCTAACCACAAAATTGTTTTTCCGCCTAAAATAAAAGTTAAATTTTCCTTTCCAGTGGGCACCTACACCGTCATTTTCAGCCCGGTTAACCTTTCGCATGCCAGCACAAGCCATTAATTATCATTATTTTATTATTTTTGAAACAATTTTAATAATGCTCTAAATAGTTTTACGTCGCTAATATTTATTTTAATAGTACAAATTATTGTTATTTAAACTAGTTTTAGGTTTCCAAGTGGCGATTGAGGTTCTACGGTACAGTAAAGCCAAATTAGTGGTTTGTCCATTAAGCTTATAAAAAAATTAGGTTTTGAGTGTTTAATGGTTAATTCAAAACTTAATATTGTGTTTTCTCCAACTCTTTATTATTGTCATAATGTTTTAAGTAAAAAAAATAATACACCAATTATTCTGGAAATTAAATTAAACCACAAAAAATTACTTATTTTGGGCTATTCTGCAGTTTTCTTAATTACAGTAAAGTTGCTTCTATGATCGTGGTAAAGACTGCCATTAAGAACTTACACTTTAATTCTAGTAGCCTACAGTAATTGCACTTTTAAAATTTTCAAATAATTGAAACAAGTATCAGGCTACTATTATAATTTATACACCTTTTCTGTTATAAATTATTGGTAACAATCATAAACTTTTACAAGTTTTATTTTCTTTTTAGCCCAATACGAGCCAGATAAAACGTTGATCAACTTCGTTCAATTCTTGTTGAAAAAAATCAAGACTAGGGCAACTCAAAAATATATTACATGTACAGTACCTTGTTCTTAAAAATAAATAGCATTAAAAAATAATAATGCAGTATGATCAATGCACGTTTTCAATTCTTTTCAATATCAATACACGTACATGTAATAGCCATATAAAATAAAATACAGTACTCTTTTTTCTACTTCGTCATAAAAGTTTCCCACTTGTGAATTAATTATTAATTAACAGCAAACACTAATATAGTAATTATCTTTGTTCACGCCCAACAATTTTATTTAATTGACGGGACCGCTCATGTAGTTCATTTTAAATCAGTCCAGAAAAAATAATTAAGCAAATAAATTTGAATGTTAAACTCAATCTATGCAACCGTATACAGGGTGACGTAAAATCAATTTTAAATAAAATCTTCAAATCTTATAAGTTATAATAAAACTTTGAAAAGTTGCAGTACTGTAACAGTTACAGTAGACCTATTACAAGCCGAATTACAGTAAATTATGTTTTCGAACAACTTTGTTAAATCATAAATTGATATCCGGTATATAAAGTCCTTTTCATCCTTTCATTATAGAACATTTCCGTTTTCCTCAATAGAATTTAAAAAGCTTTTATATTATGAATTTTTTCCCTCCATTTTATGATTTTCAAACAAATAACTGAAACTTATCTGTAAAAATTGTTATATCGAAATTGCTTAAATCTCCATGAAATACAAGTACAGTACAGAAATCTCTGAAAATCTTTATAAATAAAGCGTTTCTAAACCACATACACTGTACAATTAAATAAGACAGGATTGGGTTATGCCTCATCATTTCAATTTATACAAACAACTTGACAAACATCTCGCACTAAAAATTTAACGATGGCGCATTATCTTTTACGAAAATTCCAAAAATGTTCAACAAACAATTTTCTAAGAGATAAAATTAAATAAATAAAAACAAACGATATTATAATTATGGCCCGTACATCACCTGTGTCGCGGCAATTACCAAGTGCAATATGAAAATGTAAGAGGAATTTAAATGTTTATTTTGATGTGTTTTTAAATTAAGTAAACCTTACCATTCTTTTTTATTCTATTTTTTCCCCTCTCGCCACATATCTAATGCATACAATAAGATAAAAAAAAAAACAACAACAACACATACACAACTAACGAGAGGTATTAAAAAAAGTAGCCGTAAAAAGTGGGAGTGATGCTTAAGAGCAATGTGGTGCCACTCATTAAGTATGCATGGTACGGAACATACCATAAACCTCTTTGAAAACTTAATATCAGGCTTAGTCATAATTCCACTTAAGTGCTTAGCTAGGCCATGTATGAACATTATTACACTTGTATTACATTAGTCCGTGTAGAAGGGGCAATTGTAAATTTGTACATGTAACTAATTCACGAGTGCTGCCGAGGGGGATATAAATTAGTCTGCTTCCATATTTAGGTCATAATAAAGGCTGCCTTAATGACTAAGAAACAGCAGCTCCACCTGACGAGCACCGGACATTTTTTTCTATTAAATTTTCATCGAATGCTATTTATTCTACGTGTTAATAATAAATTAAACTAGGCCATACTTTTACTTTCTTATTCTACACTAATGAATTAATTAAAGTTTTTCTCTTCTCAAATCTCGTTTCTCATTTATTAGTGAAAAGTAATTTCACTCCGATGCTGTTATTTAACTATAATAATTATTGGAAAACGATGAGCGTCAAAAGAGTTGAAAAGACTTTAAAAAATTAATACCATGTATTTTTTTTTTTCTTTGGGAATCAAACTGCCCTCACGTGAGTTAGAAACGAGGAATATTTATTAAGTTGGTAAATAAAGTTTACACTAATTAATAGATAATTAGTAGCTTCGGCGAGCATTTTTCATATTTCCAGGAATAATAATCAATCGTATAGTCTCGCATTCTGTTCGGTGAACCTCACCTTCAGTTCTTCTCGCTAATTATAATTTAGGTAATTAGTAATTACGCTAATTTTTCATGCTAAACAATTTAAAAAAAAAAAAAAAAAGTGTCGATTGTGCATTGACCTCGCAAAAGTTTTTGAATTTTTTAAATGCAGTAATAAGACAATTTGATTAAAATTTAAAAATTTGATGCAATTTTCTTCGAAAATGATGCTACAGAGCATTTTAACGCAATTAAGTAGAACTGTTCCCTAATTGCGCTATTTTTCATTTAATTAAATAATTTGAAAAAAAAATCGGGTAAATTTTTACCAAAACAAATGTCCACTTTACGAAACAATTTGAAAACTAAAATGTAATCACACTTAAAACTTAAAACAATTACAGGATTACGTGATGCTAATTTGTCGCTCGTCGACGCAAATTACCAATGATAATAATAATAATCTACTGTACTGTAATGGGGAATTTAAAAAAATTAAATTGACCAAAACTTATCTTTGAGATGTTCAGAGTGTGCAAAAACAAAGAATCTTCAAAGAAAGTCACAATTAAAAGTACTGGTAATGAGATTAAGTTGACCAGAATGGCAACCCTTCCCACCACGAATCAAGATTAACATTGCTCAATTTCAGTGGGTATAGCCTACTTGTTCTTCTAATAACGCAAATCTAATAATTATTAACTAAACCATATCAAATCCATATCAAAATCAAATCCAATAAATGTTGGAATTTGAAATACTGTAGATCTTATTATCAAAATCTTTGCATATTCGAATCATCCTTGAAATCGATTTTATGTACAGTACTTCGAATTGTAATTTAATTTTTTAGCTTCGAAAATTAGATTTTTTTCAATCGAAAAATGTGTTAGAAAAACCACATTGTATAAAAATCGTTTCTATCGTACTCCGTTTATTAAACCCAATATTTACATAAAGTGAGCTAATTGAGTAGCAGCTTCTGTTGAGCTACACAGCAGTATGTTGTGTGCTTACGTAGCTAGAGTATCGTCGTCTGGTAAAACAAACGTTTAGTCAGCTTCGGCATATTTATTCGTCCGAAGTTAGATTTCACGGTCGACGGAGGTTGTTTACATCTTCTTCCTACCTCTGGCCAACTCCTACCTGTGTTGGAGATAGGAGAGGCTGAGGGGAGCGAAAGAGAGAGAGAGAGGAAAGGTGGGAGAGAGCGAGAAAGGAAGAAAACCCCATCACTTTGTAAATACAAAGGTCAGATCTAGCAAACTTATTTAAGGAGATTGCTGCAATGAAAAGAATGCGTAAATTCCTGTGGGCTTTCACCGCCCTCCCTTCTCCCTCTCCCCCGCCTCCCCCCTATTCACTCGTCATCCTTTGCACCTTAAACTATCAAAACTAAACAACTAAACCACCAACACACGCGAAACACTACTATTATTTTTATTTATCAAACTAATATTATCTTTTAATTTATTTGCAAAAATAGTTACATCACTATTTTAATATTCCGGATTTTATCAAATTTACTTAAAATCTACATCCTTTAAAAATTTTCCAGGTTATAAAAAACATCGCAAAATTTTCTAAAAATATACTGAAAGAAAACAAAATATCAAAAATAAAGTTAGGTTATGAAAACACAAAAATCGTTTATAGGGTACGGTATTAAAAAAAAAATAAATAAAAAAATCCTTTGAAATAATATTTTCATCTTCGTGTTCTCTACTTATGAATAGTAATAAAGCAATCAATTCTCATTAGCAACACGCCACGATGTTATTTAATTAAAAAATAATTTTCGTCACGCAGCGAGCATGATCTTTAGGTGACGAATTTGACAGATTAACTGGACCTTCTTCGGGGCAAAAATGAAATGTTGCATGGTGTCTTGACCTCCACCAACCGACTTACGTTTACGTATACGTCACGTATCTTTAACGTCGTAACAAATTCCAACATAAATTAAGATGCAAACTCAGTAAATAAAAGATGGAGTTTCAAAAAAAGAAGAAAGACGACGCCTCAAAAAAAAAAAAATAAATAAATAAATAAAAAAAGAAAGTCGAAAATAAAAGTAATGGCGTCACCTCGAACAAGCTGATAATTCGATAAAATCTTGTAAACTCGTATTAAATTCAGCATTTACATAGTTGAAGCGTGTAAAGATTCGCCAAGTGCCAGATTTTCGCTATGTTTCGACTGGGAATAACCTAATTAACCCAACACTATACTTCTCGGACTCTTGACACATGTAGAACAACCACTCCTCCTACTGCCACCCATTACTGTGTATACTTAAACTTATGTACGAGTATAATGTACTTCAAGCCGAATTTCACTTTGATATCGTCGTAAAATCGCTAATTAATTTCGGCTTTTCTTGTATAATTAAATTAACAAACCCGTATTATTCAATTATCAAATAGAATAAATAAAAAAAAAAATGAAAAAAATATTTTAAAAGTAAAAGTGCTTATGCTAATTCTAAAATGTAGCTAAAATAAACACAGCTCACAAAACCTGCTTAGAACAACCTACTGTATAGCAAGTACCGGTGGTACATGTAGTTCGAAATTACTAGTGCACTGTACATCATCATAATGTACAAATATATGCAGTATTTTGCAAGCTATAACTGAAAATACTACATGTGAACTTTCTCGCAAAGCAATATTTAATTTACGACAAAAATTTAAATTAGCGTAGAGAAAATGTGATTGACATATCGCAATTTTAAAAAATAACGTATCGAAATTCCATGTTTTTTTTTTATGTACTCATACATGTAAGTAAATTTAAAAAAAAATAGTTTAATCATTATTTTCAATGCAATTCTTTTTTTAAATTAAAACCCCATTTCAATTAAATTAATTTTTCAAATACAAAAAAAAAGTTAAATTAATTTATTAAACATCCAATTGAAGTTAAATTTTCAATAATTTTTACTTTTACTGAAATAACAAAATTATTACTCCGTATTAAGAATCTGTGACCTATGAGATCTTTCGTGAGCTCAAGCAAATTGCGTTAATTTTAAAACTGTAGTTACCTTAAAATACTTGTAGCTACTAACCGTAGCCAATATCTCCGTGTACAATTTTTTGTGGCGCAGTACAGGTACTTGTGCATAAAAATTACTCATACAGTATTCTCAATTGAATAGAAATTTCCCACTTACCAACGTTCTGAATAATGTATCCGGCACGCTACGTGTATTATTAACTTTAATGAGGTGAGGGGAAATTTATTTACAGTAAATTCCATTTTTAAGCAAACAATTCAACTTTTTTTTAAAAAAAATACCGTAGTCGATTAAAAACCGCCCTCAAATTAATTCTTAAAACTAGTTGAAAATTTACATAAATTAAAAAAGCTTAAAAATAAAAAAACCAATAAAAAAAACACGTTAACCCTAGCGAGTTTTGGTTAATTAAGAATTTAGGATGGCATAGCCGTATCTAAAACAACAGTATTTTATGTACAAATTACATATTACGGGTTCATCGGTCACTTACACCTCTTATCAAGTCTTTGAAATCTCCGAAAATACAAATTCTGGCAATTTGTTTTAGCTAAATTTTAAATATACATGTACTGTATTAGTTTTAGTTCACTCGATAATTAAAACCCGCAACTTCAAAGGAAACATCTGACGATAACTGGTAAGTTAGAAACAATTCACGTGTGCGACCTAAACCAAAAATTGATTTAGGAATACAAAAATAACGAGCACTCTAAATAAACAACATGATAACCTGCATAAATAGGAAATTTTGTATTACCGGTATTATTTTATGCTAATCAAAACGCAAATACTAGTTAAGAGAAGTCAAAAGATTAACAAATTGACCAATAACAAAAACAAATTACATGTCGATATTGCTATGATCGATCGTCGATCGATATTCGAATTTACATTTACCTGATTTAACCATCTCTTGCATATTTTTATTACTATACTTTTAAATTTTTCATATAGCTATACTGTACTTCTTTTGATAGGTACAGTATCATATTTTCTTCTAAAAAGTTCAACATATTGAAAGTTTAAATTTTACATTATTCTATTTTAAAGTACCTGTACTTGTAACTAAATCTAACCTAAAACTAATCTACAACAAATTATAATACATTTACAGAACGTAAACTCGAAAATGTTCTCATAATAATACCTAATTTATGGTTTATTACTGAAAACACGCGTAAAACTTGCCATGTGTTTTATTCTCAAATTTTGCGTGTTATTTCCAATACCTTTAAAGAAACGTTAAATCAAAGTTTTACCTGTCATTACTTGTAATAAAGTATTGTGTTTATTGATGGTAAATGGCGCGCAGCCGAGTTAAATTTCGTGGGTGTGTTGATGTTTACAGAGGGTAGTTATTTAAATCTACATAAACATTCACAGTGTACTATTTGTCTATGCAAATCGAAAAACTGCCCTGAAGTAATAAGTAAAAAAAAAAAAATTAAACTAACTAAACCTAACCTTCACTTTGCTTTGATCCCTTCCCCGACCCCATCAAACAGGGGGGCGAGACCTAACCAATTTGCATTTTAATTCCGATGACACGTTGCTTTCGCATTTTTGCATTTTCAATGTCAAGTGAAATAATAAATTTGCTTCAAAAACGGTAAATAGAAATATTACTTTAATCCTTTCATTTTCGGGAATCCTATTTTTTCTTTTTTTCGTTAAATTAAGTCCCATTTAATATTATGCTACAACAAACTTTATCGCTTTTTATTTTAATGTGCTGTAGATGCTTTTTTTCTTTTCTTTCTTGTTCTTTTGTGTTTTCTATTTTTTTATTATTGCGCTTAGGTTTTTTTTTTTTTTTTTTGAGTGTATGTGATGGGTATAGCGCATCCAGAATGTAAGTTTAATTAATTTCAAATGTCAACTTTCCACCTATCCCGTCTACCTCATTCATTTCAATTTATTACACGAGAGAAGAAGATGAGAGAGAAAGGTGCGTATGATAAGGTGAATTCCTTCAACTTCCAACGGATCTTAACACGTGGATCATTAATTTCTCAGAAGCTAAAAACAACTTGCATGTTCTCGGGTAAATAATAAAATTATAAATAAAAAAAAACCGCCGAAAAATGTGTACAGAAAGTAAACTAACACCTTTATTTTTCCTTTTCTTCGGTTTATTATGCAAATTGATTATGCTAATTGCTGGTAAACTTTCATTTCGTAAATAAACAAAATATTTCTTGCTATTTATAATAATTATAATGTACATGTTATTTAAATCCAGTAGTGAAATACGAGTATTTAAACAAAAAACAATAATTATTTTCAAACCTAAATTTTGTTTATACTTTTTCAAAAAAACAAACCACATCTTTCAAATCAAATTCGTAATTTATAATTAATAATAAGTAGATAAACTAAGCAATTTAAATTTGTATTAAAAAAAATTAAAATAATTATTAGAAGAACCAAAACTAATTTTAATTACTATTTCTAAAAATGTTTTTTTTTTTTTTTCTGCAATAATCGAAAACTATGGTAAGATTTTTACTGTACTTTTTAATGTACATGTATTTAAAAATTGAATACAATCATGAATAATATTTTTTTAATGAGTTTAATTATTTTTAATTGCGGTATTACCAAAACTAGTGGAAATACAACGTTTTTGAAAAAAGATTTTCATATTTAAAAAAATCAAAACTGAAATTGACTATAGGCTGCATCGCATTACATATAAACAATTTTTTTTTAAAAAAAAAATCTAGGAATGAATTTACTCAATAAAAAAAAATAGTTTTGTTCAATAAACATAGAATATTTGTCGATCCTAATGTGTCATCAGTTTCGAACACCAACCCATCAGAATTTTAAATTTTTCTCATAAGAAAAGTGAATGATCTATAAATGTTAATTAGAGCAAGTGTAACGAATGCACGTGTATGATATGAAAGCAAAACAAGAAAAGAAAAAATGTTTTACGAAACCTCTTTTAACCTGATACACCGTACACGCCGTGTTAATATTCTGAATACTCGGTTAACTCCATGTTTTTTTTTCTCCATCTCACTCATTCCTTCTTTCTTCCCGTGTTTATTTTTTGCTGATCAAGTTTTCTCTAGGCCGCTTCTGGACGAGATCCATTGTACTGACTTCTTTCATCAATTACAAAATGCAGCAGGTGGTCGTAATATGTTTATATAGACGGTGATGGAGAGGAGAAATCGTCCATCTTGATAGTCTGGTCTGACTTTGAGAGAACGAACGAAAAAAAAAAAAACTCCCACCCACACTCTCACTCCCCCGCCCCCCTTAACCTTCACTCTTCTCACCCACACTTCAACTATCAGTCCATTAAATTTTCACTATTACACCTAACCGAGCAAAACACACACCACCTTTACTGATCACCTCTTAAAAAAAAACACCTTGAAATTGTAAACAATTCTTTAGATTTTCAAGTTTTTCTAAGATAATTTCTGTAGAATTAACATTGCTAATATGAAAAGTTTCGTATGAATATCCCCCCCCCCCCAGTCTTTTAATTTTGTAATTACATCAACGTTTTATCAAGTTTGTTAGCAAATCGGAATCCAGATTTGACAATCTTTATCATAAAAAAAATGCTTATTATGCAGTATGTAGAACTCAAAAAATGAAAGATTTACGAACCTACCCCAATGTTTATGCACAATAATCAAAAAACTTTAAAGCAAATACAGTAGTTCCAAATTTGAAAGCCATTGAATGAATAAAATAAGTCTTGCCTTATAAAAAAAAATTAAGAATAAATAAATGGATATTTTTAACTTAAAAAAAAAAAACTGTAAACGAGAAAATGGATGATGAAAAATATACAGTGCATGTATACAGTTTGTAGAATAATCCCTCGCTAGCACATACCAACGCGATATAACCGCTTCTGGAAATTGCAACTTAAGATCAGGTTAGGAAATTCATAGTTATGTAATTTGTGACGCTTAATATGAAAGTTGTGGCTACAAAAATTCAGTTATATTCATGCAAAATCGCGTTGGATTAATTCACAAACAAGTAGTGATTTTTACACGGTAACCTCCCTTATTTAAAAATAATTCAGGAACTTAAATCAAGCTTAGCACTGATAAAGTTCCCAAATTATTCCTAAATAATTGTTATGAAGATGACACTTTTCGATTACTGTAATTAATTACCATTAAAATTCCCAAAGTTCCTTTACTGAAGAAACTTTAAAATAATGTAAGATAACAACAATAAGCTCACTGCACCGCACACGTGCACGCCTACCCTTCAAAAAAAATCAACTGTGAATTAGATGCTATTGCTCTTTCGCAGAGATTATAGGATTCTATAAACATACACTGTAAAATAATAAATGCACGTTTTTTAAATGGTTTTAACGAGATCCAAAATGGAAAAAACTAGCATACCGGTACTCGATAAATTAATAAAAAATTTATGATTCAGCGTAATCATAAACAGTTTCTCGGTGTGAATAGGGAAGGTGATAATGAGCCAAAATATAAGCGAGCGTTTAATTGTGTGGATAAACCAATAGAAAATTTATGGCTAATAAAACATCAAATTTATTTATTTTTAAGCGTGCTAACCGCCAAGTTGTTATGAGCAAGATTCAGTGCGAATTCTGCAAGGTCCACGTGGTTGCAAGAGCATTCTCTTGGTTTCGTGCAGGTGGTTGAGTTCGGTTTTGAGTGGGTGAGTAAAAAGCAGATCGCTCGTAAATAAAACGAATATCAGCAAAACATGGAAATATGCTATGCAAAATTTGCCCATTTAAAATGTACATAACATTTTGTTTTTGTTTTTTCGTCTTAAAAAAACCTGCTGGAAAATCACTTACATATTAATATATTCATGAAAAATTTTGATTATACGACCTACGAGAATTTCAAAAAAAACATAAAAGGTATATATAATATACTGTACATATACCGGTATCTATATGTTTTTTTTGCCCGCTGTTGATTTTGTTTTTCAATTTAGGTTTGGTGAACTACGCCCTTTTCAGATGACCCTGTCGACAAATCTAATTAAATTATTCAAATTCTTCCATTACGTTTTATTGTTTGTTTTTCCACCGACTTCGCTCACTTTATCGCCAAGCCGGAGCAACTACCACATACCGATACATAACTTCAACCATAACATCAATACTGTACTAAAATCAATTATGAATACGACCAATTACAACTTTTTTCATTTGACTTTAACCATTTGTGAAAAATTACTTCCCAGTTCTTTAGTGCAAAAAAGTTCAAGAACATCTTGTGTAATTCAAGTAATAATAGAAACTACATAAACTAACTTCTAGAAAGTTTGGAAGCCTTTATAAGTAAGTTGAAATGAAAATATTGATCGGTAAATAACACTTAAATTACCTTCACTTAAACCTTACTTTAACACAATTTTCATTTTGGCAGCAAAGATTTTAATTACCAAAGAAAAAGTTATCAACAGCACCAAATTTCCAAATGAAAAAAACTTAAAACTAAAGATTTCTTTTCCGTTAATTACAATAAAAAAAAATATTGGTAAACTAAAATCAATAATATAAACCGAATCTGTATCATATTCAGGGTAAATTTCTGGTCTATTGAATTTCTCCTTAATAGATTTTCGTATTTAAATAACTTAACTTTTCGTAAAAAGTTAATGATTTTAAATTCTTGGATAAATCTTGTTATGCGAAGCTTATTTTTTTATTCATCATTACATTACATGCTATATAAAATGGGAGGGAGGGGGGGGGGGGAAAGGGTGAAAGAAAGAATAAACGACCAAAGCTATCGGTCTCGGTACATTTCGACTTTCCAAACCACCGAACCGGACATTCGCACTAGCAAAGCGTAGTCGGCGAGCGTAGAATTTTCTTAATCCTTCAAATAAGATTCCTATCAAAACACAAACACAACGTCTGCAGCTTTTTTATGATGACTTCTTACTTTCAAAAAAAAAAATGAATTTTTTTTTTAAAAAAAAATCTAAAAGTATATATAGGTACCGTATAATATATCTTTACAAAATTTGTACCGTGGTGTGAGACAACTTGTGTCACGTGACTTAGAATCTAAATTTTGATACCCGAGGAAACGTCACCCACTGTATACACAACTCCTCCCTCAGATTTTTTCTTTTATATTTTTATCCATAGTTCCCACCCGTCAAAAACATTTAAAAACGAAAAAAAAAAAAAAATGTTTTCCAACTTCATCAACGTTTTTATCAAACCCGCTCACGTATTCCGTCATGTAGCATCGTTACGTGTATATTGTACGCTACGTTTCTTACGTTTTCATGGCATTTGATGTGCCGAAAGAGAAACCCTACTTACTTTTTGTATCAGATTTAATAATACGAGCGCCACAAAGCTTTCCCAATTACAATTAAGATTGACAGATCATCTGTACATACCTAAAAAAAAAAAAAAAAAAATTATTAGTTACAAAATATAAACTACAAAAAAAAAAAATATATATATTTTTATAAGTCAATGTAATATGCATTTATAATATGAATTAAATTGTCTTTATAATATTAAAAACATAATATATTCAAGCATTTTCACCTTAATCAAATTCCTAAAAAATAAACTTCTATTAAAATTGTATGAACGCGATATTGATTCAGTTGCTAATTTTGCGTTTCCATTTGAAAAAATATTTTTTCAGAAGATATTTGGTTTTTGTGTCATTAAAGTTATGAATTCTGTCAATTAAAAAAAAAAATTTCGCGTTATAAAAATGAAATTTATAAGAAATCATAAGTGAAAAAGCGTTGTAAATGACATTCTTGGTCACCTTCTTTACCAAAGCGACGTTTCATTAAGAAAATAATAAGTAAAAAACGTAATTGTAAAATTTTCCAACGCTAAATGAAACAACATTAATAAAAGAATTAGAAAGAAATAGAAAAAAAAACCCACTTGGAATTGTTATTGTAAATAGAAGTTTGAAAAGTGCTGCTAATTTCGTATAAAATTGGCTTTTCAAGTGTTTAATCTGAGTCTAATCGCCCCGATTAGTCATCACAATGGATTATAAAAAATCTGTTCTCCTCCCACCCGCCCCTACTCTCTCCCCCCATCTTCTTTGATGCCTTGAAAACCGAGTTACGTACGAAAAGTTAGACACAAAAACTCGGCTGGGCACATGGAAGCTCGGTCGGCGCCACCTGACGGACGACGACACACAAAACAAAAACAAAACTCGATTCACAGACTGAGAAAAGATGCTTTCTTTTTCTGCAACAAACAGACAGACAAATGAATAGATTTATCCGCGACAGGTGAAAGGTGGGTAGGGGGTTGGTGGAAATCAAAGTTGTGGGTGGGTAGGGAAACGATCAATCTATTTCTACTTTTCTTTTTCAAGGATTAATTTCGTTAGACGATGCTCTACTATTAATTACATAAGTGATGGGGTCCACCGAGCAAGAGCTCCCCTGTACTTGTCATCAACATGCACCCACTCACCACCCACTTGTCTGTTTAGTTGATCCACTCAACGGAATTTATTATTGAAAAGTCTATTTGTTTTTTTGTTGCTGTTGCTGTTGTGTATTTGTTTTTGCACGTGAGAAAACATGGCTGAATTACCAAGTTCATTACGTTGACCCATCCCAAACCTTTCTCCCACCCATTTCTTTTTCTCATCTCCCACCCACTTTGCCGACGTCAACGTCACCATCAAAGTCAAAGTAACATTAATCACTAACATACACAACCAAATTAATTTAATATTATTATTATTATTATTAAAAATTATTGGCTGTCAGATTTCCCCCCCCCCCCCTGATTGAAAAACGAATGGTAGTAGGCGATGTTGAATACTTTTTTCTTTTTTAAATCTTTTCGTTTCTATTGCATGTTACGATTGAGCCATCGGACACGAACTGAACATATCTCTTGGTACACAACTTGTCACCGCCAATTATACAGAAAATTCGATCGTTTAAAAACGATTCGTCCATTTGAATGATCGCTTTTTAACATTTACATTTTTAATGATCGTGATTGGCAATTTTAATTTTGTTTTTGACCATAAGCAATAGCTCAAAGAGATAAGTGATGGATATTATTAATTGATATGATTAAGTATATAAGTCTCGTAATTGTTACTTGTTAAAAATATGAATCTGACGTATTTCCTACTCCTCCCCATACCAAAACATTATCAAAAATAAAAAAAAAAAACTGATCAAAATAATGAAAGTGAAAATAAACAAAAAATTAAGATAATTAACGTAGCGTGCACAACAAAAAATCAAGAATGATGAGTTCATATCCGCGGATATAATATAATTTTTCTAAGATTAACATTTGTAAATCTAAGGATCTGTATTTGTTCAATGCCATAATTATTATGGTATAAAAATTGTTGGTTATTTAAACATACAATTTGAAAAGTATAATAGTTTTAATTCATTTCAGTGAGTCTACTCTAAAATTAATAATCTTCATCGTTAATAACCTCTAAAAAATTATTTAAAAATGCAAACCTACTTTAAATCTAATTTGTAATTAAGAAAGTTAATACTTTACTGTGATTATTTTTTTTATTTGAATATTTATTTCGTTAATAAACAAAATTGTATCGAATTTCGTCATTATAAAGTAAATATTACCTCAGCATTGGGTATAAAAAATTGCTTGAATTGCATATTAAAATTCTAAATTGCTATTTACACTGTATAATATTAAAATTTCCAAATGATTTCCAAATAAGCAATGAAATAATGTACGCTTATTATTGTGATCCGATACGATCTGTTTATTTTAACATTATCAGACCTATTATTTTTTTTAACAATCCTTTTATTATTATTAACATTGCGAGTATAGAATCGTAATAGTGTAATAATTACGTAGATAAATATTGCCAGATAAGAGGACCCCACATAAGTGAAAAAATGAATATTTGGTTATTTTTACATAACGATACTAATTTTAAATCATTTTGCCATTGTCGACAAGCTTTGAGAATTTTTAATTTCCGGTCGCCACAATTGGGTTCCCCGCCCCTTTGGACGTTTTACGACGTCTGCTCTCCTCTAACCACTTTACCCCCCCCCCTCTAGTAAACTCCGCTTTTTACCTAGCCTCGTTAGCGGAGATTGAAGTCCTAATTATCGAAATCCAATATGTCCTCCCATAAGTAATTGAGAGTGTGCGAAGGGAGAGTAAAATCAAGTCAAGACCTCGTTCTCTTTTTAATATTAAAGCAATCGTCTGCTGAAAACTCAAATTACGCTTTCTTTCGTGTAACTTTTATTACTATTATTATTAGTGCTGAAAATAAAAAAAGATGAGATTTCTTTATCAAATTACCGGTTCGCGTCGCGTCTACCAAAACATTATTAAAATTCGAATGGAAAATCGTCTCCCGCGCTTTTAAAACAATACTTCTCGTTCCAAATACACCTCATTTTACGACTGTTTACGATGAAACGTGCATTTGGGATGAATACAATCTAATTTCAAATATAAAGAACGATGAAATTCTAAGTGGAGTTATATTTACGTAGAAAAACAGTTACAAATTTTTTTATAAAAGAAAAAAGAAGGAGAAAAAAAATGACAACTCTTTAAATTAAATTATTGTTGCTAAGCTAGGCAAACGGTTTCGTTCTACCTTAGTACAGTGTATGTGCTCTGATAATATTATAAACTCTGAAATCTTTAATGCAGTAGTAACATTGAGTGTTGACTTTACTTAACGCTCACTGTAATACGAATACTGTATAATAATTATTATTCAACCACAGTAGGCCTACCACTATTCTTAAAATATTCATTGAGAAAAATTAGAAACGTTTTAATGCACTTAACAAACAGTTTCTTATTTTTTATTTGATCAATAATTATCCGCGTTTTTAAAACTTTTTAATGCAGTAAAAGACGTGTCCCACCTAAAAACTATAAAATTAAAAATGATATTTTCGGGGGAAAAAAAAAAGAAACAAGACTAATTTTTTTAGTCTTCAGGTGTATTTCGACAAAATACAAAACAATGCAATTTAAAATAAAATATTATTAAAAATTAAGTTGCTTTAAGTTATCGCTTTAAACATTTGCTAACATTTTTTCCTCCCTATTTCCACCAATTAGGAATAAAAACCGGCGAATTAAATATAATACCGTTATAATTATAATTTTTCAAATCTTTAAATAACGTACTGAATTTGACAATTTTTGTGGTAGGCTAATTAACGTTTATAAAAACTTAATATTACAACAAAACGATTTTACTGTATTAATAATTATTAATCAAATAGCTTTTCCCAAAAATTATTTTCCAAAAAATAACACATGTCAAATTTGTTACAAAAATTAAATATTTGCAAAGCCTTTGATGAGAACTTCAAAAGTCTTTCTTAAATAACTCTTAAAATGTACAAAAGTTCTTCCGAAAAGAATTCAAATTATCTTTCTCTCCTCGTTATGTTATATAAACAACGTCCGCTAATCACATATCATTAACATCTAATAATACGGTATTCTAAACACAGAGAATACCGCAATTAACTTTTTTTTTCAATACGGTATATCATTAACCACAAAAAAAAATAATAATTTTTTTTATTATTATTTAAGAAAGAAGAAAAAAGCCATGAAAGCAATAATCGTGTGACACAAGCCGATATGAAGATGTAATCACACGCGCATGACGCAAATTCATAAGGAAACGGACGGATGCGCACGATTCACGTGACGTCACGTAAAGACGATGAGGGTACGAAGGCTCATTCCACTATTGGCCACTCTGTCACGCTTGGAAACTACGTTGGGACCGCAAAATTATAGTGATTATGCTTCCCCCTATACCCCTATGAGATTCCTCCCCTCACCTACGTTAGATGACATCCCGTCTCCCGTAACAACCACAATCTCCGCATAATAGCAGCAATTTCACGAGTAAACACATTCTCGCTCACTTCGACATCCAATTTTATTTCGATATTTCAATCCCACCCCTTACACGCCCTTTCCCCCATTCCCCATTTCTATTTCATCGTCTACCTCTTCAAGCGTTGAATGGTAATCGGATAGGGCCCCTAGGTTAGGACCACACGCACTCATCGTCACCATCTGCCGGCCCCAAAACTAATAATAACTTAGGTGCGGACACCTTCTTATTATAGTAGTCTAATTTACGGGGTGGCTTCCAATTCAAAGGAGATTTCAGCAGCTCCGTGTGAGGTGAGAGATTTGTAGGCTCGAATTTCGGTAACCAATTTCAACGGCTTTCATCAAATCAAACACAATAACGATTATTAACTTTTGATTTATGCGGTGAACTAAAAAAAATATGACCAAGAACGTCACAGATAATAGAGAACAGGCCGCATAACACCGTATCCACACACTGGAGAACACCTTTTTTTTTAATTTATTACGTTACTCACAACGCTTGAAATTTTTATTTTTGTGGTTAATTTTTGCTTTTTCTGTGTTGTTAAAACAAAATTTTATTTATATAAAAATACCGGTGTAAAAAAGTTTCGTTTTCAAAAAAAGAATGCTTGTGACGGAACTTTGTGTTTATGAAAAAGATATCGCAATACTAACATAATGTATTATTATTTAAAATAAAAAAAAAAAAACACTTGTTGACTTCTCAAGTTCTCCGAGACGAAGAGCTGGTAATGTCGTTTTTGTATTTTCAAGCCGGAAGCATGTAATTTCTGATAAATTTGAATTTTTTGTTAGTGTTCACCAAATTCAAATACAGATGATTAATGAATGCACAAAAAATAATACTTTTTTCAGAAAATGTTTCGCCTTTTTTTAAAACATGGTGAATACTGTAGGTCTACATGCATTGTTTATTTGCCTTTGCTCACCTAAGTTATACCTGTATCTTTTTTTATTCAATTTGCGTCACTATGATGAAAAAAATATATAAGCTTATATAAAATTATTTTAGCTGGAAAATGCCCTATAGTTGAATGTAGATTGAGACTTTCTAATATTTTATAATAATTCGGCGCTGTATAATATAAACGTTAACTTAATAAAGGTCCATGTAACCTCAGAAGAGGTGTTCCCCTAGCGTTCCTCTGACCTACGCATGCGTGTACGCTTGTTTTTTCTTCGGTTCCGTCCGAGTGTGACGGAGTGAATGCGGATGGCCGCCACGTCCTTCCCAATTTAAACAATATCTTTTTTTTTTCGTCTTTTTTTTTTTTTTTGAGCCTTTTAAGAGGTTTGAAAACGTTCAAGCGCGCAGGTGTAACACATTTTTTTTTTTTGATCACGTGGTAAATAAAATAATAGTTGACACACGGGATCTCAAGTTGAATTGTGCCAAATCACACACTGCGAATCCTCATTACGTTAAGAGATGGAAAAAACCCGATATGAACCGATGCTATCAATGCGGTGTGTATGGGGGAGGAGGGGTAAGAGACGGTACAGCATAATAAGGAGTGGAGTGGGAGGGAAATCGCCCCTCACTTTAAAAGCAAAAAATGTGAGCAATTGCTCGTGAAATTCGACATCTGCTCCAATTTTACAATAATTCTCCTAACTTTTTCGTATTTTTTTTTGCATCACGTGATACGACCGAGCGAAAAAATGTTTTTTTTCTTCTTCTTAGGGTTAAACAAATATTAGCAGATGTTTCGCTTACAAGTCATAAAATTTTAAATACAGTAACATGACAAATTGTTTTATAACAACATTATTTCGTTATTGCGAAAGTTATTAGAATACAATAATGTTGTTATAAAAAAATTGAGAATTACCATAATGATCTTGTAATTACAGAACTGTCTCCTACAATATTTCATGGTTCAATAAAATAAAGTTTAAAGTTTTGCCAACGCTTTAGAATAAAAGCTTATAGCATTAAATGACACCTTCACAAAAAAAATAAATATTTTATACTTTTAAAAGCACCACTATCTTTTTGTAAAATGACCTTTTAGTTGAAAACATTTTGTTTTAAATCAAAAACGCCGTTAAAAAGTAATTTTTAAATAAACTTTCAAAATGCAAAAGCGCATAAGTTGAATGCACTAAAAAAATGATAAAGAATGGTAAAAAAAAAAGTTTTTACAAGTTAAAAGAAATAATTTTTAAAACTAAAAAATAATGTTAAAAACATATATTTTTTTTTCTTTTCTTTTACCTCTTTCTATTTAAAATACGGTTGAAAATGCTAAACCAAAATTTAAAATAATTAACCTACTAAAATACTCGAGTTGCATGTTAACCTGAGGCTAACGTAAACTCTCTTTTAGTTCTCGCAATCAAACAACATTTTTCCAAAATGTTTTTTTTTTCTTTCTTCTATTTCAAATGTATCTTAATGATTTAGTTTTTTTACTATTATCTTGCATAGCTAATTACCTCATTAAGACAAACTACCTCGTTAAAACCATACTAAAAGAGTCGAGTAGATTAAAATTTTTAATAAGAAAAAAAAAATGTCTTTTATAAATTTTTATTTACCCCTAAAAATGTATATCGAGAGAAAAAGTGCGTTTTCATGCTTATTATTGAGGACAGAGGGATTTAGTGGGAGAAAGTAAAAAAATAAAAGAGAGGAGAAAAGAGTTTTGTCTTTGGGGAAGTTCGCTGACCACCGGTGAACTCTTTCTAATACAACATTTTCTCTTTCTCCGTCTCTCTCTCTTTTTTTTTCCATCTTAACTTTTCTTCTTCATCTACAAAATTATTTCGGAATTTCACTCTATAGTACTACGGTTTTCGCTTAATATCAAAACATCGTCTGCATATTTACTCGATTCAAAGCCTTTTAAAAAACGTATTATTCGATTCTTCTACACTTTTTGCTTTTCTTTGTGCGCTACAATATGTTGTTTACATTCTTTTTTTTTTTCTTCTTCTTCTCCCTAACTCTCTATTCCGATTCTAATCAAATAGAGAATGAGGTGGCGGAAATGAGCCGTTCACTGTTTTCAATGAATCTAAACGAGCAAGAAATTTTGAATGACAAACCCGGGATTTCATTTACAACTTTTTATCCACTTCCGATACTATTATACTGATCGATACTATCAACGCTTTCCTTAACTGACGCGTCATTTTCCAGCTTCCATGCAATTTATATGATTAAAAAAAAAAGAATTCAAATGAACTCCGAAACATGAGCTAAAAACCACCATTTAATAACTAAAAATACCGTACAGACAGTACATTGTAGTTCTTTAAAACATTTATGAGTTAGGAATAAGAACCGGTAATATCGTTTTAATAGAACGGTGCCAGTGTTGGTAAATTAATTATTAGCTCAAAAACTAATTTTCAAATTCAAAAAATATATATTTTTTAATTACAGTAATTTAAAAATAACTAAAGTCAATGTGCTACATGTAACTAACTAAATACAGTAATTGCATAAAAATTTCCAATGTTTTATTCATTTTTCCAAAGAGAGTGCTCAATTTTTAAGAAAATATAAATAAAATCTAATGTACAATGTTAGTATCAAAATACTGCCAAGTATTTCCAGCACGTCAAAAATTAAGATTTCTAGAATTAACAAGTTTTCTTTTTCATCTGTCAAAATAAATCCGCATCATTGTTTATCACATGCAAATTTTAAATAGTAAAAATGATCAAGACCATGCGAAGCCGATTAAGATAACAATAAATATAAAAAAATGCACGAGAGCAAATTTCCATTTTTCAACTGCTAAAAAAAAATTTATTGCCCTTAAAAAAACCGCAAATTGAGTTAAAAGTATGATAAAAATGCTTGACGAGCTATGGATGAGCTTTGAAGGTGTGACGCAAGAGTGGGTGGTGCCAGTGGATAAAAGACGAGGTTAAAGAAAAGGTGAAGCAAATGTGATTAAGTCATTACAAGTGCACGTGAATTAATTTTTCAACAACACGTGAACAATGCGGCACGTCGGGTCCTTGTGGGAGGAATAGAAAAGTGGGTAGTGTTTTAAGATGTAATGCGCCTGACACATACGCAAGCCACTCAAAATATCTCAAGGTAGAGAAGAAAAGAGAATGAAGTCGGTCGAAAGACAATTTGCGTGTGGAGAAATGTACTCGCATAAATAAAAACAAGAGAAAATGAGGGAAGAAAGAGGGTGGGTGTAGGTGGTGGAAAAATAACTCAAAAGCTACCGTCATCCGACTTGTCCAACGTCCACATTCCCCCACCCTCCTCATCACCCACTCTCTCGAATAGAATTTGTGAACGATCATCTATCACCGGGCAGTTGGGACAACAAACGTCAGCCTGTCATGTTTCGTGTTTCCTCGGCACTGCCGCACCGGTAGTCGCCTGCTACAACACCAAAATATTATGCGAGTTGCCGGTTTGCTCATTATATAACTAACCGATACTAACAAAATCTTTAAATAAAACTAACAAAAAAAAAGTTTTAAAAAAAAAAAAATAAGATTGAAATGTCAAAAATAATACTACTGCATCAATAATTATTGTTTAAAACTTATTAATATTAACGTAATCAATAACAAATTCACAGGTGCTAACAATAAGTCGTTATATTTCTAAGAATATGCTTCGACTAAATTGCATTGCTTTTATAAATACAGTATATTATATTAATTGTAAAACTGGATTTTCAAAAGTTATATTCTAGATCAAGTTTAAAATTAACTGAGAATTAATTAGGAACTATCGCCCAGTATCTTAAATTTAAATAAGCATTTTTAACAATTTTTCTAGTGATTATTTTTTGTCGTCGTTTATGAGTAGGTTATACTGTATTATAAATAACGACTCCCATAAATTAATCTAATGACCATTTCTTGTAAAAATGTAAAAAAAAAAAAAATTAACCATAACTTTAGGATAAAGAGAACATTTAGCAAAGCTTAAACACTCGCACTCGAAAAAGTAAGTAAACCCTGCAAATCCCAGAAACAGCGTTAAGCGTATGTTCGAAATTAAAGTTAAAAATATTTTGAGGTTAATAATTGTTGCAAAGAGTTGATCGCACTTACTTTAAAGAAATGAACCATCAAAATCATTTTTTTAACCATTTTTTTTTATACCAAAACTTTTCAAATTCGTGTAATTTAACCGTTTGTTAATTCATATACGGAGTATTATACACGATGCTTTTTGAATAAAATATGTAAGAAGAAAAAAGTTAATTGCAAGCGCTGCGTTTGTTCGCAACGGAAACATCTGTCCCACATCGATTAACCTGGAGGAAACTTGGCGCAAATGAGGCTTAGCGCCGAGTAAGAAATTGAAAAGAAGTTGAGGCACACGTTAAGGGAACATATATCAGAGAAGAGATGGGGGAGCAGAAACAAAAAAAAAAGAAGAAAAAAACAACGTCCCCGATGGAAACAAAAGAAGACACCTAAGAAAATTAAGTTATTACACTCCGAAATGGACAATTAGTAGAGAAGAAAAGAAAGAAAGGACACCCAAACACATTTTTCAAATAATAATATAAAAAAAAAAAATTAACAAAAAACCCTCAAAAAAATACAAGGGAGAGAGAAAAAAAGCAAACAAAAGCTTTAAAAAGTTGATATAGGGATACGATTGTGGGTTACCTTCGCCGTCTGTTCCCATCTCATCGCAGGACACATTCAATTGAGACATCACCCAATGACGGTGCTTAATCACATCCCTCCCCCCACCCCACTTACTCTTCTAAAGCTACATCACAACTCAATTTCCTCTCATTTACAATACTTTTTTATTATCATTACATCCACCCTCCCGTTATTAGTCCACGTGACGCTATCGTTACGCCGGAGAAAGATGTGATAGGTAGACATCTGGCCCCTTCAACACCCGACGCCATTTTGTCATCCAAATCGCCTATAACGAGCGTGAAACTCGAATGTTATTTACAATAATAATACTAATAAAAACCGCTGATTTGTTTCTTTTTGGCCCCTCCCATTCCCTCACATCTATCCCTATGATCCCCTACTTCTAGTTGAGTTATCAAGCCCGGAGGAAGTCGAACCTTGCGCGGGGAGACTAAATGGAGTCGAAACACGTGAGAACGTTAAGCCAATCACGTAACGGAAACACATCTGCCACTTCGTAACTAATTAATAAATTTAATTCCAAATTTCCAATGGGAAAAAATATTCAAAATTGCAAGTTATAAGAAACCAATAAAAAGTTTGACACAAAGTAGCCTACAGTATCGGCAAAATAAATTTTATGCGAGTTAATAACTGAGTAAAAAACAAGCCCAGTATTTTAGTTCTAAAAAAGTAAAAATACTTTATTAAAATAACGATCATCATAATTACTACGAGCTATTAGTGGCATAGAGTTTTCATTATTGCATATACTTTTTTTTACTTTTCTTAACATGATTATTCTTGCCCTTAGTGAAGGAAAAAGGCTTTACGTGCCGGGGGACCCCGGGAAAAGTGTAAAATAAAGTTAGCTACATGTAATGTATTTCTAACCTCAGATTAATTTTAATCTCATATTGTAAGGTACAAAGTATTTTTAATGAAATTTATCAAATTTGCTTCCTTCTTGGGGTCTTAACCGCCCCTATTTTAATGTGAAATATTATTATTTAATAAATAAAAAATATATTTATTTATTAATTTCTGGCGCTTAAAAAGCAAGAAATTCTTATGCACATACAAAACATAATGTTTTTTGCATTACCTTTCTTCTACAAATTTATATTCCTTATTTGTAATAAATACCGGTATTATATTTTCCGTCCATAATTTTTCTATCAAAGCTATTTAAATTGAAAAAAATAAGATAAATCATTTTTCGAAAATAGGAATTAAATTAAGAGAAATAAGTTCCATTTAAAACGTAAGAAAAGTTATTGTAAAATTATTCGGTGAGTGTTATTTATTCGCCTCCCTTTCTCTTTTTCTCTCGCTCATTCCATCTGTGTTTTAAACCCATAAAGCAAGTTTGTAAATCAATTCAAGATTATTTTTTTTTTCTCCTTTTTTAAACGTATCTCCAGACGTCGAAATATTTTCTCCTCGCTACTTTGTAAATATGTATAAGATGTCAAATCGCCTTTTTTTCCCGAATCCATTAAACACTCACAGAGAAAGAAAATATAAATAAATAAAATTATAGTTTTGTGAATTGTAGAGGAGGGAGCTTTGTAGCCTGTGCCAATGTGTGTTACGTGTTCACAAAGCAATTTCACAGCATTTGTTAAAAAACATCACGTCTGACGTTCGTATAATCACATTCATATTCATAGATGTCACGATTTAACTAGACATATGATGAACGACCTCTGGTACGACCTACCCACCCACCTACTACCCATCGAACGAACAAAAAAAAGTGACCACAGGTAAAAACGAAGGCAAGCAGGAAGTTGAACTTGAAAAGATAAACGATCACGTTAAAGGTGACTTTTCTATCTTTTTAACTCACTATTATTACATGTGCTTCCAAAAAAAAATTATTTTTCTTTTTCTCAATACACTTTCATTAATAGATCTATCCGCAACGTTTAACTCCAAATAGAATATGCAGAACTTTTTTTTTTTTTGCCAAAAGTATACGTTATACTAAACCTAGCAGCAAATAATTTTTGCAAGTTTTTTGGTTTTGCGGAATAAAAAAGCCAACTTAGTAACAATTTTGATACACTTAAATAATAGCGCAAAAAGAAGCTCGTCAACTTTGACTCAAAAAGTGAAGAGAAATAAAATTACTCCCCCAAAATACATTTACAATCTAAAATAATATTATGTAACTGTACTCTCGCATTTATTAAAATTTTCTAATTATAAATTAGCCTAACACGGACGTATGCCTACTATAGGCGATTTAATTGTTTTTAAAAAAGCGAAAAATTATTGACGTCCGATTTACGTTCATAAACGGATAAATAATGTACGAGTGCGTGCTATTAGACTAAGTGATTAAGTCTGAATATTATTCATAATGTCTAGACATTGTAAATACGAGCAAGAGTGATAATTTATTTATTTGTGCAGATTTTAACTGTTTCATCGAGGCCAACTGAAGGGAGATTTTGTCCACGTCCAGATTTTAAAATGTGCTGTTATTGATTTTAGTTATAAATTATTGAAACCGATTCTTTTAAACTTTTAAAGCACTTGAAAACATTTTATAAACCAAAATTATACAAAATTTTAAAAAAAGTTAAACTAAGCAAAATTTCCAGAGAATAGTAATAATATTAGATAATTAAATTAACATTAAAAGCAATATAATAACCAAACCTACAGTACATTAATTACAACTGTGGTACAATTTATTGATTAACTGCTTTCGGGGTTAGAACTTTTGAATTTGACTTCAATTTTCCAAATTATATTTGATCAAAAGATAATTACAGCTGAATTCCAAAGCTATTCTCAAAAATAACATTGCAGGTGCAAGTAAGATTTATTTTAACATCAAGTATAATTTTTTTTAAGAAACTTCCAATTTATTTTTTATTTAAATTTAACTTCTAATAACACTTTTTCAAAAAAAAAAAGAAGAAAAAGAATAAAAAAAAAAAACACCTCGCTGTATTAAAATTTGAATCTTCAAAAGTCGTGCAGCAATTGTCACGTTCGTAGCACAATGGCGATTGTTAAGTGAATTGCGTTCGCTTGATAATGTTACATAACGCGTGTGACGTGGCGACCCTTCCTTAGCCCTGACTTTGCATATTTTCAATCTGAAACTATTGTATAATACAAAAAAAAATTTCCCCTATCCTTTTATCTCTCTCTCGGACGCTTTTCGTTTTCAATACGTTCAAAATGAACGGGAAAAAATTAATAAGGAAGCGCGTAAAGATAATAGCGCCGGTTTTTAGTCGCCAAAGTTTTAAAGAAAATGAATCGAGAAATCAGGAAGCGAATCGAAACAGTATTCCACACACAAAACCCGATTTTATACACGAAAAAAAAAAAAAAACTAAAGACATAATACGCGCTTTGTACCCCAATTGTGTGCTTAGGAGCAATATACAAGACACCTATAGAGTCTTATCCACCTTACCACCCACTCGTTTACCTTTCATTATTAACAGCCGAAAAGGTATAGAAAAAAAAATCCCCCGGATAATCGAATGTTTACGAACTTTCAATGGGCTTTTAACAGCTACGAATTCTTGTTGGCAGACAACAAAAAATAAACAAACACGAGCTTCCGTACATTCCTTCTTCATCAAAGAAAATACAATAGCAAAAATTAATTTATAAGCACCAGAACGGTTCCGGGTATAAATATCGTAAACTAAAAATATGAAAACATCGCGACAACAGAAACGCTTTCAATCGATATTCTAACTCTATGATTTTATATTTTTCTTCGCTGATACTAAACCCACAATATAATAATATTATTATACTGTATAGGTACAGTACATGTACTGTATTTAATTTTTTCCCCATCGCATCAATCGTTCTCCCCCCCCCCCCCCCCCTCTGTAAATAATTTTTGTATATTATGTACATGGACAGGAAAAATTAATGTAAAATTATGTTAAGTACTTTATAATGTACTGTGATAATGCTTAATAAATCCTAAATATAACGCAAAAACTAATTAAAATATCAAACATACGATTTTGTTAACAGCGATTCGCAAATAATTTTAAGATTTTACGGTTGTGGTCAATAAAATTAAAAAGATAATCCCGGACAACGTTAATCCATTAACCGAAAACCTACAAATATGATATATTAACCGAAACCGTTAATTACTTACACACGAAAAACTGTAGCAATTATAAGAATTTTTATATCAGGAAATACGAAATATTTTAACAGGGAATAAATTTATTACGAAATTTTTTAACGCCTTTTTAATTTTTGTATTGCGGAAATAGCCAAATATATCCACTTCAATTATTATTATAAGAACTTTTTACCTAATTAATAGCGGTAGTTTAAGCAGTTAGCATGAGAAAAATGTTCATTTTTTTTCCCATTTTTTTTTGGATTCTTTGTTTACATTTAGTTTTTTAAAAAAAAACGAAGGAATTTGTTCATTTCAGCAGAACGATTTTTATAATGAAAACAAGGAAATCATAACAATTTTGATTCGATAACAATAAGAAGTACATTTTTTTTCTTTAGGAGAATGTGAAGGGGTGTACTCCAATGACTTTGTTCATGTTTTTTCCACGGCTGAGTTTACATTACACACTGATAAACCCTATTGTACAATACAGTACTTTATTCTCGTTTCTCACGTCTTTTTATCTTTTCTCTTTTCAGTTTTTTTCATTAAGAAATTAACAACTTTTACTAAACTCACACACTTCCCGTTGCCACAAAGAATAACACTTTTTTTTCTTGCCATTTAACAGCTGATTATATCTATTTCTCGTACATTTGGCAGATTTTTTTATGAAGGGAAAAATAAATAATAAATGAAATTGGAGGAGGCGATCCATTTCGTAAAATTATATGAGAACTCGTTCAGTGAACAAACATCTCGAGTTTTCGTTTCACCTTTGACATTCTTCGCGCAATCCACAACAAATATTTTGAAAAGAATCGCAACTTAAAAGTTTAAAAAAATAAATTATATTATACTGCACAATACGAGTGTGGCATTAAACTCAAATTTTGCATTTCTTTCACTAAAAGGTTTTATTATTTATAGAAATGTTCATAATGACATTGTGATGAAAGTTAAAACCGTATTTTGAGCTTTAAAAAAAAATCGCCGAAAAAAAAGAAAAATTAAATACATGTAACAAAAGAAAACGGTTCTTCCTACCTATGTGAAAATTTGGCGTAGAATTATATCGGCGTAAAAATTCTGCTCATGCTCAAACTTAAAAAATTGTACTCGAGATTTTCACAACAAGATGATATTACAGCAGTTTTAGCTTCATGCGAATTGCATCTTGACTCATTGCTTTCCTGTAATATTATTCGATCTGCAAACGGAATCTGCAAAAGCTATGATTAGCGATCTCCGCGACAGCAAATTCACAAATTAAACTCGAATTAAATTACGACATTATTTCATCGTTGACCTAAGTAATGTAATCGTGAAAACACTTAATTTTGCCACATTTTCGCGGCTTAAAACTATTTAAACATACTAAGATACTATAGGATCTTATAAAACGGTAACCAAAAACCTAAACTAATTTATTGTAAAGAGGGACGTCAAATTTTATTTAAAAATTAACTCGTCAGTTTTCTTAAAATTCGCAATTAAAGTTGAGTGTTGATTAATTATTAATGAGAAATTTGAAATTTTTTCGTACACGCCACTCTGATGAACGTCTACATTAAGAGTGGGAGGGCGAGGGCAGTTCGCACATGGAAGAATAGTGACGTTGAACTTGAGACGTTAATTAGCTCATTTCGAAGACAGCGATACAATCTCCACCTATTAATTTCCACCAATTATTTTCGCTAACATCAACCGCACTAACTCAAATAACGAAAAACTAACACACAAAGTAAAAAAAAATTAAAACAAAACCAATCCAATGATAAAGATACATTTTGTACCAAGTACAAAATATCGGTAACAAGTTCAGAATATTTTCGATAACACATTAAATCCAAGTTATTTTACTCAATAAAAGGCAACAAAAGGCTGTAGTTTTACTCAAAATGATTATCTTTAAAAAAAAAAAAAAGTTTAAAATAAATACAGTAGGCCTACTGTATTTTCAAACTGCAGAATAATATTGGAATATACTCGTACTATTTTTTTTAATAATACACACTATGTAATAATAAACACTCTTATGAAATTTTCATTCTCATAAATGAAAAAAGTATCACATTAAATTTTAAGCATAAATATAAACACACAAAATTAAATGCCGGTACGTAAATATTTAAATGCGCTATTATAGATGTGTTAAAAGAAACAAAACATTCCATCATAAAAAAAAATGCTTTTTATGCTCTAATAATCAATTATTTTTTTCTCACTAAAAATTTATAAGTAATTTTTACTACAAAATTGTCTCAGACAAGTTCTCTTAAATAAAATCCACGTGTAAAAAAAAATCTTTAATAAGTAATTAAAAGTAGAATTTTCTGATTTCAAACCACAAACATGGTTTCTTAAAAAAAAAAAAAAAACGATAACTGAGATGCAATTAATCACTGAATGAATAGAATAATAACTACTGTATTATGCTTTCTCCCACTCCTCACCGGAGTCACAACTTTTCAAAACGCTAATTAGAAAATAAACCGATAGACAAATAAATAATAGTGCGATTATCTGTTGCTGTTATCACTAGTCGCACAAATAACAAACCATTTCCAACTTGAGAAAAATGAAGAAGAGGAGAAAAAGCAATAATAATCTTTCATCAATATTTATTTTTCACCTCTATTCCACCCGCCGGCCCACTTAACAAAACAAAACAAAAATAATAATAATAAAAAAAAAACTTTGGAAATTTTGCTTTTAACAGGAAAGGTGCAAAAATAAACGTCTTTTTTTATATTTTAGAAGTTGCTCGGAGGAAGAGGAGAAACGAGCGAAGTGTCATTCATCCAAAATACCTCTTCTTATATTCTTGGTTTAGGAGTGGAGAGTGGTCAAGAGTGATGGAGAGATGCGAGGTTAAGGATTTCGACCCTTGGAGTCCCAAGTCAAGTCCCGACGTGAGGAATGATGAGGGGGAGGAGCGGGAGAAACAGAAAAGAAGGAGTGGTGTGGTGCAAAACGAGCATAGACGTTGATTAAAGACCTCGATAACACGACCGGAATCCCCTTCGGACTTTTTACCTAACTCCTGAAAATCAACGCCATCTTCGCATAACACTCCATTATTGTTTCGGCCAAATCATGGCTTGTGTTAGTGGCGTAAGACTTATTTACACTCGTGAAAATAGTACTTTCTTGAGCAAAGTTTTGGAACACTTTTTGAGTAAAATTACCCAGTTCCTACAGTTAAGTTACTAGAAAAATTAAATCTATGTAAATTAATATTTTGAAACACTCAATACAGTGCAAATATTTTTACGATAATCATTAGAACGTGCTTTTTAAAAAAAAAAGATTGGGCATTACGATATACCGGGTACTTATACTAATTCATTTTCAAAAAAAAAAAAAAAAAAACAGGGTCTTTTCTCAATTTTTGTTCATACGTAATTCTCTATATGCAGCTAAAAATTTTAATAAGTAACAAAAAAAAAATAATAATACAATAATATCACAGTGAAATATTCTGACAATATTCGAATATAAAAGTGATATTCGCTATAATAAAATTTATTTAAGTTTTTACAGTAAAATTGTAATATCAGAATAACTGAATTACATGTAAACCAAATCACAACCGAACACAGTGATTTTTTTTTTTTTTATTAAAATTGTCACCATGAAGGTAATGCACAATCTGGTGTTAGCGACAGAAATCAACGAGAACTAAAATAATATACAGTAATTATTAAGTCGAGTTTTTTAGCGAGTCTAACTTGAAACTAAAGCTCGAGCTAAAAATCGAAAGCCCGAGATTGTAAGGGATTTATTGGAACAAATGAGCGACATAATATGTTACCCAAAGTTACCTTTTAAATCACAATCAAATGTGTATTTACTCGAGCGAGTGGTTTGCATTTTTTGGTTACTTGCGTAAGTAAACAAACAGAATAATGATTTTAGTTTTGAATGTGAATCCGCCCTACCTCTCATGCCGCCATAGTAGAATAGTGAGGGTGTTGTGAGGAGAGGTAAAGGGCCCTAAGGGAAAAAACATTCCTCTTCCTTCATTCACCGTGTAGAAAGCATTAAGGCGTGAAAACAAAACGTTCCTTTTGCAAGCGATCGAATAAAAACTGAGATGTTTTTATAAGATACCGCAAGAAGGCCAAATGACGATAGGAGAGGTAAAATACAAGAGGAATCTCTTCTTTCCTCTCCATTTTTATTTTTATAACCTAGAGCTAGTCAACTTTTCCCGTGTTTCGCTTTTGGGTCACTAGATGTGCACCGAAGTTCCCCTTAATATTATATCGCCTAATTTTTGTTTGCTTTTTTATATTTTTATGTAATTTATTAATTTTCGTTTTCGCCCCTCATGACACCCTGTAGTTCTAGCATTTATATCTTCTTTCTCAAATGGACAGTGTACTGCACAAAGCTACCAACCCACATTTATTGCATTTTAAGATGTTGCCCTTTAAAATTATTAATAAATAAAAGGCTCACTAGAAGGCTACCATCCCAAGGGTATGTTTTAACCGTGTTGGCACCTTTTTACAAACCCAAAAACTGGACAAAATAAAATTTAATGTTAGTTAACTGCCCGGAATATTCGAGTGTATAATAATCATTGCTCTAACACAATTTTCGGGTTGGTAGTTTCGCGCAGAACATAGTCAAATTTAGATGTTAATTTGATTGCCCGATCCTTTCCTCGCGTTTTCACCTGGTGATAATAGAGTAATATCTTGATGTAAAAAATGTTTCTTATAACTGTACTTCTAAAATTATGTGCGATAAATTATAAAAAAAACACTGCATCATTTAAACTTTTTCATACAACAAAAATACAGCAATAACAAGTCAGGGATATGGAACCGAAAAATAGCTAAATTGGCTGTATTTTGAAAACGTTTCATTGATAAAGTTGTAAGAAAATAAATAACAATAATTGTCAATAAATGATTTTTACTCCTGTTAACATTTTTTTAAAACTTTTCCATTTCCCTTGAAAGTACATGTGACCAAAAATTGCTGAGATTTAAGAAACGGTAGTTACTGAAGGTTTCATATCACCATCTGAAGAACTAACTAGGCATGTCCTTAAATAGGCAATACCAGTACATGTAGTGCGGTACAATTGCATTGAAATTGATTTCCATGATGTCCAAATCCATACATAATGCTCGTAATTTTAGCAAATACATGTATGCACCGTATTCCCATTTATAAAATATTTCGTACTGGAAAAACAAATTCCCATTTTACAAAGGTTTCACAATAGCCGATTTCCATAAATCCATTTTAAATTATTAACTTTTAAGTACATGTACTGTTATTTGATTTAAATGTCTTCTTAATATTCTACGATTTCTACAACAATTTATCGTTCTATTTTCTATATTACAATACAGTATATCATCAAAGGCTTTACCACACCCAACATCCTTCAAAAACTTGATTTCTTGATTTTTAAAATACAGTACATGTACTGCATAAATAATAAATACATTATCTTCCTCCAATTTATGCCCAATTTTTTTTTTCTTTAATAAAAAATTAAATAATAACGTTATTCATCTTTGAAATTATATGGCTTTGTCCAGAAATAATCAGAATTAATGCATATAAATCCTCCATTCCTAGTACTCATTAAACGATTACCCTAGTTTTTGTTTTTCGTTTCTGGTGTTTTTAAAAACGGGAAACTAGGGATTCTAAACCGATGAATAAATTCATTGTTGCTGTTTACAACGTCTCTCATCTATAGAATCAAACGGCGAAGCGTGTGCACGTGTCCGTAGAGTCAGGTACATTCCAAACACGCGTAAAATATGTTAATGGTCAGTCCGCGCATTCAAATGTTGGCGCATGTACCATGGGTCATCCTTACCTAGGATGGGGTGGAAGGAGAAAGCCATAAAAATTTTAACGTCCCCCACCCACCCATCGCTTAATAGCTTTGTTGCAACCCAGATGTCTAGACTAGAGATGTGGCTCTCAAGGTAAATTACTAATCCGTTGGGCTAAATTTCCTTCACCCGCCGCCATCTTACCTGCTAAACATTTTATGAGATCGGGCGCACATATTGCACGTCGAGGTGGGGATTCAACCGAAACTGAATTGTGTCAAGCGAAAATATAAATAAGATACGACTTTGTATGTTATGGATTTATTCATGAAGCTATTTTTATGTGGAGGAAGTGGCGATCAAGCCAACAACTGAACCACAGATCAACTATTCAATTGGGTTGAAAACTGGATCGAAATAAATATAAAGATTATTTCTTCAAAAACAATGTTGTTTTTTTTTCTTCATTTATATAAGTTCCCTATATAAATATTCTAGCCAGAGCAAACCAACAAATTTTAAAAAGGTTTGCCCAAGCTCGCAAATTATCCATAAAATAATCTACTTTTTTTCTTTTAATCTATACTGTAATTCATCTTTTTTTTATGCAGCAAAACATTCTTCGCTGGAATTAAATAATACGATTTTATTCCAAAAATCACCATCATTTTCATTTTAATATGTACAGTATCGTGTGACATTTGTAAATTTAAAATTTTAGTTTTACAGTAACATGACTATTATTTTATTTTGCTTAAATTTTGAATAAGATATTTATTTTTCATGGTCGATTCCTAATCTGTCACTATTCTTTTCCTTATATCGCATTGGAAAACAGTTACATGTACTAAGAATAGCATTATGCATGAATTAGTAAATAATTACAGAATTTTTTTTTTTTTTTTTAAAAAAAACATTAATTTTGCTCAAAACTAAAATTGTCCAAATTGTTAGTTGCAAAACTAGGTAGAAAACTACAGCAATTAAAAAGTTTTAAGCGCTAATTTTAAGATCCCAATCTAAATTTTAAAAGCTAAAGTCATAATTTCCCTTTTCAAACATATAAACAGAAAAGACCCAAATAAAATAAGACGTTGAAAAAGCAAATGCCCCTTTTTCAGCAACCAGTGCCCTAGGCGTTAGTTGATGACACTAAAACAATTTACGACCTAATAATGTACAATCTCCCGTTGTAAACTTTTTCTTCCATTCTATTTTTTATTTTGGTCTGTTGTGCGAAACATTCGAGAAAAAAAAAGATGGCGCTCTCGATATAGGCGAAATTTATGAGGGACCTTCGCTCCACACTTAACAATACCAACAATAATTATATTTTGTGATCCATCGATTGCTTTTTCCTCCTCCCTACCACGCCCCTTCTCTCAATTGAGAAGAATTTTACGACTTGATAAATCTCCATTATGTCGGCTTTACGTAATGACGTTATTAAATTAGCAGCTGACACAGAAGAAATTAAACGAAACTTTAATAGCGGACGAATTATGAGTGGAAACCATGCAATTCCAACACAACGCCCTATCACGGTGCAGGTGCAACGTGTTTTATGACGCAAACACCTGAAAACCAGCTACATCACACTGGGGTCCCGGAGCTGCGGTCACTAGAAGAACGAAAATAAGACTATTTTTAGAATGCCCAACCAGGTGCTCTATTACTTAATAAGGAACAAATATTATTCTTCAACCAAGCGATAAGAAAAAATATAGTCATCAACGAATTTGTAATTATAGAAAAAAAAATGTTTTTCTCGTACTGTACTAAACGTTTGGTTTTTATTAGCTCAACTTTCGCGAATTTTGAACGCAATCGGAAAAAACTAAAAGTTTGTTTACCAAAACTTTATAAAAATTTAAACTTTAACAGAAATCGACTGAGTGAGGTCAGCGAGCTTCAAGTTGAGAATACTAAGCGAACCAAAGCGGTCAAGTCTACGAGGTCACGTCAAGATGGAATTTTATATCACTTTAGGTCACAAATCCATCACTTTCATAACTTAATCATATTAAAGCAGGCATTTTAATCCATTTTATTCAACTGACATTAGCAAATCGTCTGCTCACCACTGTTTTTTTTTTTTTTTGTCTTTTCTATTATTATATATATTTTTTTCTTTTACTTTTTCAAAACACATTTTAATTAAATTTGATTCGCGTTCCACAATCTCCGACTATCATCTTATTTTTTTTAAAAAAACAATTTTAAATCTTGAGTTGAAAGAGTTACAGTCGAAATACACGCAAAGAACTAAAATTCCGTGTCCACAATAACAATTAAAAATTACATCTTAAACTTTTAATTAGCGTAACATTCGAGCTTTCTTTTATAATAAAAAAATATATATATTAAGTTTTATCACTCGACGTAATATTAAAAAGAAGAAAAAAAATACTTATAAAAAATTTAAACGCATTCATTTTTACACTTCGATTCCAATTTTCCACAATCGACAGCATTAATGTCAGAAGTCTCGCCGTGTAAATATTATTTAGCAGCGCATGCGCAAAAGTTTTCGATTCGTCATGGAAAAATGGTAACGTAAAATATACCATTTTATTAGCATTTATGGTGCTTACTAAAGAAATGATTAGCCGTGAACTTCCCTTTTATAAAACTACCAAAACGCACTAATTTTCCACTTTTCAATAATTATTCGAAACTGTCGCTTTTAAATTCCCCTCTTTTACAATAAAGAGGAAAAATTCTATAAATTATTTGATTCGGTAATATTTTAAATGTAGTCTTTTTTTTAAAAAAAACTATACGGTATTCGATACAACTTCGAAAATTTCTACTGAAAACATATTCGACAATAACTTATAAGTCACAAAATATAGAGTACATGTACTGTATTAAAAAAAATACTGGGTATTCTAGAACAGGTGTTCATTATAAATTTAAATAATTTATATTTTTGGGTCGATAATTTTTCAATCCAATTTCTATAATACAAAATACAGTAGCAGGGAATATTTAGTTTTTTTAATTATTATTTAAAAAAAAAAAAAAGCATTTAAGGAGCAAAATCTAAGTACTGTATTTAATAATAATAACAAAATAGGAATTAAAACAATTATATTACCCGTGCCGGTATTAAAACTTCGGTCTAATTAAAAAACTGCTTAAAAATACCAACTTAATTTATATACAGTAAGCCAAATTACAGGTTTTAATCAGTCTGACTTTTTTTTTTCTTTCATATTTTTTTAATAACAGGAAAAAAATATATAAAAAACCATGTAAATTTGTTATGTTGGATACTTTGAAGTGGTCTATTTTTCAAAATCTTAAAACAAAGATGTAAGAAATCCTCATAATTCTCCCCACTTAAATAATACTTGTATGAGATGATAAATGATATTTTAAGCATTAAGTGCGCATGCGTAATGCCCACCCACATAGTTGGAACAAATTGCAATTCCTGTTTTTTCTTACTCGAGTTAAAAACTTTCTCCCACCCACCCACTTACTCCAACGCCCGCTCCGGCTTCTTCGATGTGACTGTTTGTAAACCATAAGCTCATCGTAACTCTTTAGATGACACGAGGGAATAGAAGTAAAGACATGTCAGAAGTGATCACCATTAAGGTGTTGAATTAAAACCGCAATTGTCCCTCTTACCGTCATCTTCATTCCACTTTCCTCTTTTAATTACGGCAATTATTTCTCCAACCGTAAGTCACACGTACAGGGTGACTGCTCACTAAGGAATTTATTTCCGCTAATTAAATATACGAAACGAACATCTACGTGTTCATCAACATTCTCATTAAAAAATGTTATTCTAATACCATTTAATAAGATATTATTTATTAAAAAAATAAATAATATAAAACCGTTAAAAAGGTTAATTACCGGTATGTAGACTAATATATTGGTTAAAGATTAATCGTCTATACTCTAGTCTATAGTAAGTCATTAAATATGATTTACTAATTACCGGTACTATACTATGATTGAAGAATTAAATTGGCAAAGTTAGCACAACAAATTAAATTAAATTTTTAATAAAAGTAACTTACCTTCGTTTATTCGCAAATGATCGTAAGTTAGAAACATTAACATCAATGATTAAATTTTAATGAAAATGCTTTTAAAACAAACAAATATAGAATTTTTGAGTTATAGCTAATTAATAAACCACAATGCAGTACTTGTATTATAATAATACATACTGTAAGTTATTCTCATTTTATTATTGATGCACATGTGTGACCTCTTGTGTTTTTAACCCGCTTCCTCGAAAATATTACACTGCAGTCTAGTGTAATATAGGCAACAGTTCAATTTAGCAATTAATAATTAATTTTAATTGTGCTAATTTTACTCATTAGCTGAGATAGACTAGTACTGAGCAAGAGTATGAACGAACACCGTTATGCTGCCCCTACCAGTTTTTTTTTTATTAAATAGGATGTGTGGTACAATTAGACAGTGTAAAATCTTCCACAGCTAATATACATGTAAATGCTGTTGCATAAGCCAGAAATAAAATGTTATCATTTCGCGAAAGACTAATTCACTGTACAGTACCTATTTGTTTTGCTACAGTACCTATTTGTTTTGCTACAAAACCTGTCTTTAATGGCTCGTGAGCAAAACAATTTTGCTGCATCGATAATAATTTTGCGACACATGCTGACAAAGAAAGTACATTAATGACGAGCGCGGGCTCGAAATTCAACAGCCCCCTCGTGCAAGATAACTACAAAAATTTTACATGAACTGTGAATTTTTGATTAAAACATTAAAAATATTTTAATGTTAATATGGGATCTCTTTTCAAACAATTTATTTACTGACTATATGTGGCAAACCAAATAAAAAATTAGGTTTGTAGCCTACATGTAAAGCAAAAGGTGAGTTTGATAATTATTATGCAGAGCTTGCGATGATCAAAAGGCTTTTGAAAATGACATTGTGTACGGTACTACTGTAATTGCCTTTCAAAAATTTGTTTACATTTTCTTGTTTGCAAAATCAAGGAATAAATAAAATTATCAAATGGATTTTATAAACCCCCCTCCCCCATCCTTCTTTCACCCTAGAGCCGATCGTGTATTTAACAAGTATCGAAGTTAAATTAACCTGAAATCACAAACCATTCGCTGTTTATCTTTTCTGAAGCTTGCACATGTCATGTTCTAAATCCCGAACTCTACCCCCTCCCACCCCACTCATCAAACCTTCCCTTTGAATATTATCATTTGATTTTCGAGTGTTAAAAGTTGCGTTCAACGAATCCGCCTAATATTATTTTGTCCCCGCATTAAAAATCCTCCGCTCGGTTGAATTTCTATCTAATCCGCTAATCTGCATTATGTCGTCCACCGAGTATATTAGCCGATAGGTCCTAGATGAGGGTCCAAAGGACCTTTTCCGCTCGAGGTCCGTGTCACCAAAAATGTTTGTGTTGCTTACAATAGGAAACATGAAGCCCCGTCCAATATGACAGGGAGACGTCTAATGTTATAAGGGAGAATAATGTCGTTCTAAGAGAGGAATAATGTAGTTATAAGAGGAGGGGAGAATAACGTTACGGTGGGTGGAATGAGAAAGGGAATTATCCCGGACGTCGAAAATAGAAAGGGATTATCGTTGGCAGACACAGGATCCCTGAGAATGGGACCTAGAGTGGATTTCCAGAACCCAACAAAAGCTGTTTTGGAGAGTCTGAGGCGGAGGGGGTGCACGTCAGAATATCGTACAATATGATAAAAGAGAGAATATTATTAGGCACGACGTGACGTGGCGTGACAGGACATGATGAGAGGACAAGGGAAATAGGAGAAATTCCACTTCTTTTCAATTCGAACGTATTTCCCGACCAAATTCGGAAACCGGTGTAAACATTAATAAAAAGAAAATCAAGCGCACTTCCGCGCATGCGCTTACGCATTCAAATTATAATTTCAACTACATGCACAGTACAGTAGATTCAAACCCCGATTTACCGTTTTTAAAGATCCAACAACTTATTTGCGTAATGGATCAGTTCAGTTAAAATCTCGCGTATATGTGATTGAAAAATAGAAATCATGTATTGCATAATTCGAATTCACTCTAAGGAAGGTTTAAGAGTAAATAGAAGGTGGAAGACGACGTATCACACAAAAAAAAAAAAAATGATAAAATTTAGTTTTGAAAAATGTTGTCTAGAAAACATTTTATTTAATATAAACTTTCGAAATGATGAATGCGGGATGATAGCTCTACAATAAACTGAATTTTGAAGGTTAATGCATTTTTAAGGAAACGTCAAGTAAGTTTTTGATGGGTATAAAAATATTTTTCTCACTTTTCAATCAAATATATATACTGTATTTTTTTTTTTTTTTTTTTTGATACCGGTATTAAATTCTAAAATGAAGGGTGTATTTGTTTCCTCTTTTATTATTTACTTCCGGTTCGCTGCAAAGAAATCGAATGATGAGAATATCAAATAAAAGTTCCTAGCTATTATTTGATAGAATTGAAATGCGTGTTCAACTGTCAATTAAGGTCCAAAAGCCTAGAAGATGATTTACTAAACGAGTGACTGCACAAACACAAATCATACTACTGCCAGTCTAACTTTTACTTTTCGAACACCAACAGCGATCAACATCTGACAATTTAAGTGAACTTTTATCAGTATATTTTAACTTTTGGAAAAAGATAGAAATGTAATGTTACTTACACACTAAAATACGCAATTTAACTTTAATGATCGCTTTTAAAAAATGAATTTAAAATATTTTTAATTATTTCAAAACATCTGTGTTGATTTAGGGCAAAATTTCATTACATTGTACATTATGTATTGTGCACCTAAATTGTAGTTGATGCCTGAATTTTTTTGACGATATTTCAGCTCAAGCAAAGTGCAGTTATTTTAATACTGTACTTTCTTTCAATAAGTCGTCAGTTACTCATAACAGATGATAACGCAATCTATCTTGTCCTGAGAAGTATAAACGTTAAAAACTTAAAATGTTCAGCCCGGTATTTCTGGAATCTTCAAAAATTTAATACCGGTATCAAAATTTAAGAAAATGACATTTTATATTAAAAATAAGCGAAAAAAAATGTTCTTTTCAAGTGCTTAACCTCTTATAGAGGTTATGAAAATTGCGCGCATGCGTGGCGTCGTCACCACCTGGGTTAGCCTATTGTCCGTTCGTCTTTTTGCGCATGGGTGAATAAGTGTTTAATTCGAGGTGAGAAGGAAGAGCAATTTACTAGTAGATGTTCCCCGTTTTGCTTCTCTGACTCCAAACCCGGTCTTAACCCCTTTCTCAAAATTATAGAAATTAGCGCTCGTTCACCTAGCTCTGTTTACAATGCAGCTCAGAGACAATTGAGCGTACAAATCGCAAAGTGCACCCCTGTGTCCTGTTCAAAACTACCATCGATCGTATTATGCGCACAACGTAAACACAAACACTGCTCTACTCTCTTCATAAATACAATTTCACACTCAATTCACAAAACACGTCCATTATGTCTTTCGCTGAATTTAAAACAAATCAAGTTAGATTAAATAAACAAACTGTAAATGGCAGTCATTCCATATAAATAGTTATAAAGTTCAAGGGTAATTTTTAGTAAAAATAACAAAACAACCGTCACACGTTCTTATGGGTAAATCGATAATAATTTTTTTAAAGGATTAAATTCTTGGAATAACAGTATTACACCATGCAATTACAGCAAAATTTGAATATAACAAATACCGTAAATAATAAAAAAAAAGATAATACGGTAGGATATATTAAAAAGTAATAGGAATTTGAATAATTGCATGCAACATTTTAGTTTTTAGCCATACTGTAATGCACTAAAATGAATTAGAGAGTATGATTGCATTAGTTTTTAAACATAATAAAATAACAAAATTTAACAAATGATAGTTACATATTTAGTTAATCTTCATTCGGGACAGATTTTAATAAATCATAAAGAAGAAAAACTAAAGTTTCAAATTTTGACGATTAATTTTTCTCTGAAATGAGTTCAAATTTATTCTGATAATAACATTGCATAAATTATATATAATCACGGAGTAGACTGCAAAATAATTTCTCTAAGATAAAATTTTGTTACCCTCTTAAGTTCATTATGTACTAAGTACAAGTAAAAATTTATCATCCAATTTTAAATACAGTAAACAAATTTTTCTTTAAAAAAAAAATAAAAAAGAATGTTAATTAGCTACTCGGGGAGTAATTATTGATAATAACAAAACAAAAAAATTCAAAGTTAAAACCAGTATTTTAATTAGCAAATTAATTAAATCGTCGCCAGCATTTTTTTTAATAGCGCGTAGTGAAACATTCAAAGAGGTACGACGACAGTTGAAAGTGTAAAAATAATTGCAAGGTGTGTTAATTATAATTAAATAAAACCCAAGTAAATAAAAGTATATTACCGGTATATTATATTTGTAGCTACAGGCTTAAGTTTATAGCTACAAATTGTCTAAATTGATATTGCTGATGTACCATAATTGATAATAGTACAGTACAAAATTATTGACTAAAATCTTAAAGCTAAAAGGAAACAATAAAAAAATAAACTGGCCATTTACAAAAGTTACAATTCCAATACTAAAAGCTACAGCTCGTTTCAAACGCTTAAAATAGTTTCTTTAAATAACTAAAGCAACAGTTGGATCACTTACATTTAATTATATTACCATTTTCTATAATACTATTTATCCAGTTTTTCTATTAGCAATCAATTAAGATCCGAAAGATTTTGAGTGAAGTAAAGAGCATTAATTAGGCTGACATTACAGCGTTTCATTTCCTTTCCTTAATTTGTTCCTCTCTCCCTTGGCCTAAGACTTCTCTTTAATTAGTGGCCCATCGAAAGAAGAGAGAGAAATAAACAACGTTAATGGACGTTGATCATAATTAGTCATTCGTGTCGAATTAAGCCTTACGTTGGCCTAACTAAGAAGACGAGGGAGGGGGAGAAATGATCCGGACTAGAGATGAAGAGGAGACCGGTGGAGTGATTGATACGAGCATCAAACCTCGAATCACGTGACTTCGCTAATGACATTAATAACAACTTTCACACTGACATACAAAACATGTTTCCCTTTCGCATACTTATCCAATGAGGGTGAAATAGAGGATGGGAGAGACGAAAAAAAATGTAGAGACGCCCTAATGATTAATTTATGTGTCAATTTCATTAGAAATGTAGATACTAATTTATTTACAGTTCATGAAATATAATAATACTAATGTCAAAAAAAAAAAAAAAATTAAAAAAATGCCTTCCAAAGCATCCTACATAATTTAATCAAAATTTTGAAACGCATTCGTACTGTAATTACTATTTTTTTTACGATAAATGCACTAGAATTATACTATTATAAGCTCTCTTATCCATGCATAAAAACAAAAGCTTCACAAATGCCGGTACCGTTAAAAAAAAATCTTATCGTTATTGCTTTAAGTTGTATGACTTCTGTATGATTTGCAAGATGCTGTAGGCTACTATCAATATTTCAAGACTTTCAAGATCTCTCTAGATTTTGGTACAGTATTGTGGGTGTTTTAAATTTGGTTTAAACCAGTAAGTTTCATTTGTATTTCCTCTGTATTATCAAAATAAATTCTGTATAATATATTAGAATAATTCTCTCGAGTCTCTACACGTTTAACCTTAAAGTTTGGAAATTAAATATATAACACCATCTGACTACATGCACGAACTATCTATACAAGATCTTGCTACATGTTTGGAACAGTTAACACTTATCAAAGTTAACATTATCTAAGGTTGAAATTTGATAGAAAAAAAAAACGATAATGAGATTAACTCTGATTTATTTATTTTTTGACAAACAATAAAGAGTTCGCGTAGAAAATAAACAATCGCTATTATTTATTATTATCCCTCGCCTAGTCTTCATTATATTTCCCCAATTATCGCCGAGGCTAAGCTAAATTAAGATATCAAAAGGACTGAGTTTGAGTTCCGCATATTCGAAACGGAAAGCCAATTAGACATCCGTTCAGATTTATAGCATTTTTGTTCTAACAGTACAATAGACCATTAGATTTCGTCGTAAATTATCAAAGTTACTTTCTCATTTCCAAGCCATTTACAGCATTCCCACTAACTTTAGCCAAAGATAGAGTGTGCGTGTGTCATCATTTTATGTAATATGCAATCATATGTAAAAAAATCATATACAGTATACTGTATACTGTAATCATAAAAATCATATAAAAAACCTCTGTTATGACGCCAGGAAAATACGTCAAACTTGACTAGCTTTTTTACAAGACTTTTGCAATACTGAACTATATTTAATAACGTATGTTTTATTTCTTTTAAAAAAAAAAATCAGTGAAAATATTTTTTAAAAATCTGTAAAAGTCTAGATACGTATAGTGGGTATGGTATTTAACAATAAAAATGTAATGTGGAAATAATGGTAACTACTCGTATAAATGGATGTTTATTATTGTATAATTATCCAGTCTGTAAATAATTATTATACAGTAATAGCATAATTTAGCCGTACTATTGAAAAAATTAAAAGATGTAGGCCTACGGATTTTAGGTAACTCGGATATAATAATTATAATGCAATGTTCAGTTCTTCCGCTGCCGTTATAACCGAATTCAACTTTACATTAACATAATAATAAAAAAAAAAAGGTTCAGTGGCGACTTTAATTTTAATTCACTAAATCTCGATTACGAAATCATTGTTACCTTATCTAAAACATTAAAATAATAAATCGGGAGTATCCTACATAGCTTGTAAATTAACATTGACAGGAATTTGAACACATTCCGATACACATCACAAATTTAAATCGAGGTTCTACTCACTTCTACTGTACTTGAACTTACACGCACTGTATACATTTAAATGTTAGAATGTCGTTAATTTATAACAAAATAAAAATAAACTTGAAAAAAAGTAGGCGGAGACTAAAAAAAACAAGAAGAGAAGAGCCTTAGAAATGAAAAGGGATTTTAACGGATACGAATCACGCTATTAAAAATCCATCTAAAAGTCAGTTCAACGACTTTTCTTCTTAGATTCTCATGCACAGTGTGAGCTTTCCTTGCTCCTTCTTTTCCAGTCGTATGTACACAAACAATTTCATTGGAAAAGCAAGCCTCCAGCGCATCACCATCAAATAAAAATGTTTGGAAGGAAAGAAAAGGTTAAAAAATGATTAAGCTAGTTTTTTTTTTAACTTTTTTTTCTTTCTAAAATAATATTAACCGAATGTTTAAGCGAATTTAAAAGAACATTTATATTCCATGTACATATGTGTAAGTCTTCACCGACGTCCACCATTTTACGTCATCGACTTTTCAACTTTTGATTATCAAGCAAAATATTATAAAGAAGACGAAATCTGTTTGAAATAATCATCAACAATGACTTGTATAATTTTACAGAATTGTTTCCGGCAAATTTCAATTATTGACAACAATTTATAGTGCAAAAAAAAAATCTTAGTTTATTTTTGTATTCCGGTTCTGGAAGTCTATTATACTTTACCGGTCTTTAAAAAAAGTTTTAAATTCAAAAATTCAGCTTTTAAACTACCACACTATAATATTAATCTACTTAATATTATTTCGCAATTATTATAGAAGATAATGATTTAATAATGAGAAAATAAAATCAAAGCAGAGGCGCTGTAAATTAATACAGAAAGATCACTATTCATTGTATCACATTGCAAAGCTTTTCTCAATTAATTATTTCATATTAAACTCTTAATTCGAAAACAATTATATTTTTTATCGTTTTTTTGATACTTTTTTTATTTTATTAAAACAAATTTTTTTTTCTAAAAAAAAAGCGAGTTATTTTTCGTTTGATTTTAATCAATCTTTTTTCTTCTATTATGTTGACGCAATGCATTTGACATTTAATTTTTTTTAAGTACTGTACAAATAATGTTGTCGTTCTAATTATCTAAAATTAAAAAAAATAACATGATTGTACAAATTTAGATTCCTTAAATATGTCGTCTAAACCAGACTGTATTTGCTTCTCAAACAAACTACCCTAGTAGTTTAGTAAACAGAGAAGAATAATACGTACATCTTCCGTTGCTTATTCTCCACTGTTTACTAAATCGTGATTTTTGTATAAAGTTCATACTTAGCATGTTTCTTATACAGAAATCACAAATTTTATTTAAAGTAAATTTTAAAATAGCCTACAGCTAAAGAGAACAGTCGCTCTCCTTTACGACGTTGACAGTTAAAATAGTAGTAATATATCAATAAATAAATAAAATAAAAATGTTAACTTTTAGTCAAACCAAAAAAAAAAAATGTTTTCTATTTTTTAAAAAAAAGATCGCAACCTTTGTTAGAAATATTATGCTGTACAACTTTTCATTTTAAACTATAAATCTCTAAAAGATACCTTTAATTTTTTAAATTATAAAAAATATTTTTATTACCCACAGTACCCAACCTCGCTTTGAGTCTTATAGGTTTTCCCAAGAATAGAACGCAAAGTGAATAACAGTTCCCCTTAGGAAACCATTGTGTTTTAGATCGAAAAAACAAAAATAACTCATTAAATTTTGGTTCAACATCTATCAATCTGGTGGCAAAAATCTATTAAAAAAATAAATAGTGTTCTGTCGTTTTTATCGCTATGACCGAGGTTTACGCATTCTCGTGCCGTAATAACGGTGTTTTTAATAATGTTATTACCGGTACATATGATTGCCACGGGTATCCCAAACATTTATGTTATTTCCGGTTACGTTATAACCAATCTCTACTGCATATATAAGTTTATCAAGTACATGTAACTACAATTCGGCTTTAAAATGACCTAAACTCTTACCCAAAATTACAATTCAAACTTTCCCCCTTCGGTTATTTTGAAACTCCGTTAACTTGTTCAACAAAAGTCTGATGATGACCGTCGATGCACAATGGCAGTTCGCATCAATAACTATCGAAGTAAAATGGATAAAGAGAGCAGAGAAGATTTTTGAAAAAGAAAAAAAAAAGCGTATAATTACTTATCGATACAATCAGCGAAAAAAAGTTGTTTTATTTCTAAGAAATGAAGGCGACGCCACCTCCTCGTTTTCCGCATTTATTTCTAATAACACAACCGTTTCAAATAGCTTCGAGAACAAAAAGATAAACTGCGTAAAGGTATCTATTCAAAAATGATAAAAGGAAACAAAAAAATTCTTGACGAGGCATCGCAAATCGCCAAACATTTCATTTCATCTCCGTAAACATAGTAAACAAACAAAAACCACCTCGGTTACTTCATTTGTGAAACCGCTTTTATATTTCAAACGCCATACTTCTCGCCAAAACTAGCAAAACTAAAAAGTGTGTAATTCGAAGCCAATAATTTATGAGAAATAAAATTCAAATTAAAAGGGTAAATTTATGAAATACGATTATTGCTTAGATCCAATATTAATAATAACGCGTCAAATATATTGAAGGTGAGCTGTGATTGGTTAATGGAGCATGACTGTGATGTTTCACCCGAACTGAGACCGGCTTCAAGATCAGACGAGGACAAACGGTTGATTTGACCCGTTCAGCTTCACGCTAAATTAAGCCATTACGTTATTTTTTTTCTCCCTTATCTTAAGTTACAAATCTATATATATTTTACAGACAAATCTAAAATTTTTTGAGACCCAGTGCTACCTAGGCAATACCGGTTCTACCGAAAAGCATTTAGCAAAATCGATATTACCTAGTCCAAACTAAGTTTGCCTAGGTGTTGAAATTAGGTAATGTTTCCCCGTTTGCGCGGTTTCTAAAGCAAAAACAAGAACCAACAATTAACTTATCCAACTCCGGAAAACACCCAAAACAGCAAATAAGTTTATAAATAAAAAATCTTTCTCCCCTCCCCTCCCATAAAAAATATAACAAGTTTTTAAAATATCGCTCAATCATAGTTTTTTTTATATATATACAGTACAGTAAATAAATAAATAAAAACTTTTAAGTCTCGTATAATTATACAAGTACCGGTAGTGTTCATTTACGGTATATAAAAAAAAAAAAAAAGTAATGTTGAAGTAACACAAAACTTACTTACTTTTAGAAGTGTTGTGAGATAAAAACCCCCTTTTCCTTTAACTAACATTAATGATAGATCAAACGTACATACCTGCAAAAAAAAGAAATTATTAACATTATAATTCCGTAATTATTGTATAACATTACAATTCAAATAAAAACAAATTTTAACATTTAAGAGTACATGTATTACAGCACGGTATATTGATCAACAATTATTGTATAACATTACAATTCAAATAAAAACAAATTTTAACATTTAAGAGTACATGTATTACAACACGGTATATTGATCAACATCATAATGAAATAAAATTACAGTATTATTCAATAACACAGAAACTCTCGTTGAATGAAACAGACAGGAGATTTCAATAAAAAATGTGTTATTAAATACCCCTCAAAAGTTTTTTTTTTAATAACAAAATAATAATAATAAAAAAAAACATTTAAGAAAACCACGAGAATAAAATATTAAACAATTCTCGGAATTGGATTATTGGATGCTAAAAATACGTCAGTAGTCTTGTTGAAATGCAGTCGACAAAGTCAAAATGAAGCACCCTGTATAAACGTAGTCATAACGCGATTAATTTTGCGACCCATACTGGGGAATGCTGGAGGAAAGTTGAGGTTGGGGGTGGTGATATAAATTTCTTTCCCATTCACCTTTCGAAACATCCGCCCGCTCATTTATCATTCACGTAATATAATAAAAATTGACATATAAAGTTGGTTAAGTGGTTTTGATGTTGGGAAATGCGCTATCCCTCCACAACTTAATACAGATATTATAAATAAGCGAAATAAATTGGTGAAAATGCTCGGGCAGGTCATCGTATTATATAAGGACCACGCCCCTTTCATTTCGCCCCTCCCACTCCTCCCCCCGAATCAAAAGCATTTATTACGCCCGATAATGTATAATGCACACAATGCAAATAGTAATACATCAAATAATTACACGAGATGTGCTTCTGTGGATGCAAGTGCACGTTCACTACTGCACGTGCACTGAGACACATTGTGTGGAATGGTATGGATGCGGCTGATTCGGAGATGAAAACGGTGGTGCACTGACCTCCACTTTTATTGTTTTTGATATTCCATACCTTCACTTCATTTAGTGTAATGTACCCGAGATGAAGATATACATACATAAAAGAAGTGGGTGGATGAATGAGAGGAGAAGAAGACAAAACCAGAACTGTTAACGTTACCAAAATAATGTACAAACAAATAAATTGCAGACTGCGAACGTCTGTACCGGCTTTACCATATTACTCGTAGACAATGTTCGATTTACCAGAATGTTAGAAATAAATTTTTTTTTTCTCAAATACATTCTACATGCAAACTTTCTTATTATAGTATCCACATAAAAATTCTCGTATAAATTATGCAAGTGAATGTCTAAGTAATTTATTCCCAAAAAAGATTCTTTTCATATGCGCGGTTCTATATCTGATAACAGAAGTATTTTAGTCTAGCAATTTCTAAAAACCATAAAATAATGTAATCGAGAAAACGAATTTAAAACTTTTTCCATATGTTAAAAGCACCCCCGCTAGAAACTTTTTATTAAATATCAGTTTGTCGTAAATACGAGATTTAGTTAGTCCCCCCAAAAAAACACAACACACTTAAGCATACTGTACATGCAAAAATTTTAATTTCTGACATTTTATCATTTTCGTCATTTTTCTAATCCTACTAATGTAAATATAAAGTGGTTTTCTTTCTTTCTTTATTTCGGTGCGTACCTGACATAACTAAATCCGGTCATCTAATAAACGTTTACGAAATCCATTTTCCCACAATGCGGCTTCGATCGACCAGTGTTACGGTCATAGACCTCTCTCCGACCGCCAAACATTATCCACACTCCTTCTCTTTCTCTCCCGCGCAATCAACTTCCACGTTAAGAATAAAGTTACGAAACAAAAAAAATAATAATTTATGAACATCCGTCGTAATTCACACTATCCCATCCTCTCTACCAACAATAGTAATTATTGATGTCAACACGGCGACAAAAGAGAGGAGAAAAAAATGAAAATAAAATTCCAGTTACTGTACTCTTTTATTACGCAAAACCTCAAATACTGTATACGGTGCAATTAAACCGGATTATATCATAGATTAAATCTAATCTCCATTTTGGTTGCCCTTACTGGGCTTTATTTCCTTTCACAATTCGTTAATTTTAAAATGCGGAAGTAAAAATTTTATTTATTAAAAAAATCAATAAAATTTAAAAATTAATATATAGTAGTATTTAATTACTATACAGTACTTGAAACAGAAATTTTTCTTTTGTAAACTGATGCTTTTTGCTACATTGTTTACCATTTCTAATAAAAACCCCACTGGTAATAATGTTAAACTGTTTTACTTAGTTCAAATGGCAGTCACCATTTTAGTTCTAACTTCTAAAACTATAAACAGTGTCATCGTAATTATTATCCATACAACATTGTTACAATTTTTTACGATATTTTTTTTTTTGTTTTGTTTTGTATTCGTGCTAATTTGCGTCATAAACAAAACAGATAATTACTAATTCATAAAATAAAACACGCCCCAGCTGTTCACTAAACTCGTTAAATCATTAGCATAATTCGATAAGGTTTAGATGTAATATTTTCAACAATGTTTTATGCTGATGCAAGGAAAATAATTATCTGCGCGTCTAATTATTTTACGCTTTTGGGTGGAAGAAACGGGTGTCATAAAACCCAAACAAGTTGGAGTCAGAAATAAACGCGTTTTATCTCTCCAACATTTGACATTAAATTTGCTCGTGTCAAACACTCGAAGTAAAATTTAGGGGGGAGGGGGGAAGAATGGTTGACAATGCAATGTTATATTGCGTACGAAAATCGTCACCGATTTCGATTATCTATAGGAAATGCCATTTCCGGTCTCATTTATTTATCAGCTCGTGCAACTAGACTTAACACTTTATACGTAATTTTATTGCACGAGGAAGCGAGAGAGGAATCGATCGACAGAGATTAATGAGTGGAAACAATGTGTGGAAACTGAATAGAAAGATTTTTAAGCGGAGATGAAACTATGGACATGACTACATTCAAAAGAAATTGAATTTTCGTTTTCTAAAACTAAGTTTAACCAAATTTTCCTTTTTACAAACCTGCCTTTAGAGCAAATTTTAACTGTAATTTAAGTACCGGTACATGTAAATTACATATTGTTTCAAAGGATATAATCATGCAACGTTATTACTAGGCAGAAAACGGTTTATTTATATTCTGTCATTGGCGACAAATTCAAATAAAAAAAATTAAAAAAAAAATGATATTAGTAAGCTTACACAATAGTAAATTACAATCAAATAATAATTAGACGACTTTTTGTATTAAAAAAGAAATAAATTCTAATGCAATAAAAAAAAAAGAAGAATTTTTTTTTACATTGACGAAATGTCGTTAAAAAAAATCGTTATAGTACCGGTATTTTGAAATCAAATAATTATCATTTGTAAAACTTTAATTTGATAGTAAACTGTAATACAATAATTAAAATTAATATCTCGTACTGTATTTTATAAGTAGACATTTTGCATTCCTAGTAAAATTTCTATTTAAGTTAACATCTTTAAGTAATATAATAAAAAAAAAACCAAAACGTAACCAGTTTTTAAAAAAAGCGATAGAAAATGTGATCCGTATTTAATATTCGTTGCGTAAACACGGTTACGGTTCGCAGACGAACCAAAATCCCAAAACCGCTACAATAAATAAATTAAATGCAAAGATAAAAAAAAACAAGTATAAAAAACGATTTTCGTTTCCTTCTTTTGTTCAAAAATCATGTATTTTTTAACCGTCCGGTATTTTTTCACGATATTAGGAATGCCGAAACACGTAGCGGTCGAGGCGTAGCCTCTTATATACAGCAATTTTAAGAATGGAAATGCAACTTCTTTTCTACAATAATGAACAAAATGATGAACTATGATTATAAAATAAATTTGCTTTTATTGTTTTTCCGCATCTATCGTTTTTCTATAGGCAAATCTGAATTTCGCTGCAATTTCTTGCGAATTCTTATTTTTTTTTTTAATACAATACCGGTACCGTATGTGAAAAAACATACACCGAGCATGTATAATACCAATAAAAAATCTAAGATCTAGATACTGTGCTCAATTTCTCATAGTACCGCCTCAATATTAACTTAACCGTCGTAATGAAAGCCCATAAAAACTGGAGTAAATAGCAACTTATGAGTTGTCTAGCAAGAATAATGGAACCGTCTCCCATTCATTTAACTTAATAAAAGATCGTGTTATTATCATGGACCGACGTATTTTAACTTTCCATTCCTAACATAAAATGTAATTTTTTCTAGGTTATTTTTTAGGAAATGCTTTTTAGATTTGGCCAGATAGGTAGTGTGTAGAAGTGATGGGTGAAGTCAGGCTAAGGGGGTGAAAAAGGGTGGTCATAAAGTTTTATTCGTCGCGCCTCTCACTCATTCTTTCACCGAATTCGAATTTGTATACAAGACTCATAAAGCATTAAAAGGTGGAACCATCGACCGATGATCATAAAAACCTCCATAACACGTCTTAAAAGCGAATCGCCGGCTACTTAAGCATACAATAACAACCAAATAAACCGATTTCTTATTTTTATTATCCTTTTCGACCGGTCCGAGCATTACGTTCCCGTTTACGCTCGTACCGTTCACGGCAAAAAAAAACCCCTTTCGGGCTTTTCGTTTTACCAAACGAAGAAAAAATATATATAGCGGTTCCGATAGTATACGTCATATTTACCACTCGTATTGTTCAAAACGCCTTTTTTTTTAGGGATTAAAGTAAAGAAGCTGTAAATACCGGGACACGACGTCGGCGACAATCCGATAAATAAAATGTGACCGGATAATACGCACTCGCCCTGGCTAATTAACGGGCCAAACTTTTTAAGTTTTAAACCCATAAAACTTTAAAATTGCACTTAAGTACTATATGAATAAAAAACTGAATGATGTCATTCGAGCATTCCGATGATGCTGACGTGACATAAAATTGGATTTTATAGCTTTCCAAAATTGAATTTCTTTGAAATAAGATCCGGAAATTCTTACGTACAAATAACTACGGTAAATAGAATTCTTAGTATAAAAATTAATAATTTTTATTACGGCAATATTGAATTTACTTTTTGTGCCCAAAATTAAATTAAATATTTATTTAAGTTCCCGTACCGTAAAATAAAATTGCTAATTAATGTTCAAATATTTAAACAAGAATGTCATCTTTTAAACTAAAATTTAGAGGTTTTTTTTAAAGTTGAAAGTCAATTTAAGTTAAAAAATTTTTAAACAAAATGTCAATCTTTTAAATAAAATTTACTGTATTTCGATTTCATAAATATTAAAAATAATCCGAGTTAAAAACGAACCACGTTTTAAAAAGCTTTTAAATCTCCTTATTAAAACTAACTACACTGTACTGTAATGCTAAAAGTTTATTAGTACCATTTGCTCAAATCCTTGACCTATTAGTGGCGGTTTCATTTGATGGTGAAAGGTGCGAGCTGATTAGGCCTCACCGGTCATTCAGTATTCAAAATAGATTATAAACAAAATGAAAAAAGAAAATGCTGCAGTGTTTTGCCCTGTCAAGAATTGTAAAACAAAACGGTTCACTAAAAAGTACCAAACCGCGAGATAAGCCATATTGCCCAAATCAATTTTACAGCCTACGGTGTGCAGGTATGCACTCCACCCGCTTTACCAATCCACCCTTTATCCCCACCCATCGGCCGGAACCGTGAAAAGCTTAATTGGCTGTTGACCTGAATCGCATGTGGACTCGGCATAAATACGTGCGCAATTTTAAAGGGGGTCCATTCGTTTCGCTTCTCAACTACACGAAGGAAAATCATGTTGTTCTCCCTACACTTTCAAAGTCCTTCCCAAACTCTCCCACCCGGAGTCACCCCTCTCCATCGTTTGACCATAAACTCAAAATGACCAATATACAAATAGTGTGTACCCCGTTTATAAAGAACAGTTATTGTCAATAGACAATAGGTTACATACACATCCAGTTTTGTCGAGTCACTCGAAGCTAATTCTGTACATGTACAATAATTCACGATGCACTAATGATAAATTTGATGCTTAAAATTTGTTAGCATTTACTGTATTTGCGAACTTATAAGTCGGCGTTTAAAAATTGACATGTAGATAATTGCCTACAGTAAATAACTAAAAATAATCAAATAAATAAAAGTTCAAAATAATCTCGTTACTTAATAGAGTCTGTCACCTCTATCAGGTTGACCAAACTATTGCTAAGAACTACTATTTTAGATTAACCATTTGAACAAATCTATAATAAATTACGGTATAATTTTAATATTAGTCGCAAAGTAGTATAAATATAATTGCTAAATAGCATCACTGGGCTTAGTACTTCAGTGCAGTGTCATTATTGTCTACTCTACAAGACTTTTCGTAAACAAGGTCGAGCTTTGACCGCAAATAAAACTCGAATGTCTGCATTAATTTTACAACTTTACTTTGAACGAGCAAAAATCTTTAGCTAAAAGATGGAGTGCAGGATTAAGAAACAGAGGGTAAAAGGAAGAGGTGGTATTAGATAAGAGAAGAAAAAAAATTTCTTGTTATAATTTAATAAAACCATAAAGATGAAGAAAGTTAACTCCCGAGATAAATATGAAATTCAAGCCGATGAATCTTTGATGAGAAAGATTGAAACCTCCTACGATTTCGTTTGTTATGAAAATCGTAGCATCGTCCGTTAAGCGAATTTTCCAGGTTCACCGCACCGCGTGCTGCGATCGCCATCAGATAAAATGAAAGAATATTATGAAATGAATAAATCTTTGGATTCACTGCGGGAATCTTTTTTCAATGGATTTGGCGTCGAGGGGGGTCTTAACCCTTCTGCCCACTCACTCAATTCAATTACATATCTCGCCTTAAAAATCCAATGGGAAAACTGTCCACATCCTTTAATTAAAACAATAAATATAATTTATTAAAATTAATATACTGTACAAGTATTGTGTTGACATTACTGTATTGCATTCTAAACTTGTTTTTTTTTTTTATAATCGCTTGGTTCGTTTGCCATTTTTAAAATCTCAAGTGGCACAATTCCATACATTCCTAATGCAACGTTCTGAATTTACAGCATTTAATAAAATGTGATTATCATTGAATTTATATATAGATCTAAATGCAAATAATATATAAAATAAAAATTAAAGTTTTATAACTTGCATTCAATATTAGAAATTCTAATCAATAAGTTACAGTTTTTCGCTAATAATTCTTAGTTGTAACTGTAAGGGTGGATGGTCGAAGGTTGTAACTGTCTTACTAATTTTACGAAACATTATTGTGCAATGGTTGCAAATCTAAGCCATTGGAGAGTTATTGAACACGAAAACAGTTTTAAACGTTGCAGTTATAAAACCGTTTCAAAGCCAAAAAAAAAAAAATTAAAAAATAAATACAAATAAATTATTTCATTCTTCTGGTGATCATTCCAAACTAGTTTTCCACATAAATATTAGCTATTTTTAGTAATTTTTACAGTACCGGTACTGTAGTTAATTTTTTCTGGTGGGAACGGATAATTACTAGATTACTGTAAATCCGAATTATACTCGTAGTAATCACTAGATCATGGAATTGTTTTTTTTTGCTCACTAAATATGAGCGCAAATCAGTTAATAGTAATAATAAAAAAATTAAGACTTGACAGTTTTTAACAAAAGCACTATTTTCTATAACAGTCACTTAGGGTACTAAAATAAGCGTTTTAGTTATCAGAATTATCACAGATTGAAATATATTTCAAGTACCAATACTTAAAAAAAAAAATAAGGTTGCATGTACAATGTACTTTTAGAATTTTCAAATTGAGCACTTGGATAAAACAAAAGATACGACTCCTACAAAACAGATAATCTGTGTTTTAGAAAAATTTCATTGCTCCTCAAGTTTTTCGCGTGTCTAATGAGACCTGCACTTCTTTAACCTCTGGGACGCGTATTTAATGAAAGCAAAAAATATTTTAATAAAAAAAATTAAATATGCTTATGCATTCTTAATTGCTCTTTTAATTGTTAAAAGTAAAACGCACGCAGAAGCATTAGAGCGTGAAAAGCAACCTATGTGTCTCAAGTAAGACCGCACCTTGTGCGAAAAAGGACACGAAGCAGAGTACTGTAGCTGGTTGCGCATCTGGTGGGGAGTAGACAGTAGAGAGAATGAGCGCTGGAACGGCGAAAGCGAGTGCACAATGAAAGCGGAAGTAGATAGCAGGCGCACAAGGGAGGGAGGAGTCGATGGGGGTGGAACCATACCGGACCTAAAATTAAGTTTTGAAAAGATGAGACAACTTTTAAAACGAAATAAAAGAACCAGCGGAAGAGGAGGCGGAAGAAGAATGTCACATATGGCGAGAAACGACCTTGGACAATGAAAAACGACTGACCCCTAGTGGCATTCAAAAACGTATTTTATAACTAAAACAATAGATACGCCACGTTATTCACTAACTATGACGCTTTAATTACGTTTCGATTAATACAAAGTTTTCACCGTTTCCAAAACTGATGCCAACATTTGCAATGCAGTAAGAAGTTCGGACGGCGTTGCGTTGCAGAGAACTTAACAGTTTGCTGCTAACTGCTGATTATCGTTAATAATTGAATAGTTCTTATAATATATTTGATCTCTAGATGTCGTTTGTCAAATAAACCAAGAGCGGGTCGAGTGAAAGTGACTGATCACGTAACCATAAATTCGTAATGGTGCTCGCCACCAAGCGTAAATAAAACATCAATCGATATCGATTAATTATTAACCAATGAATTAATTCTAGTAGTAACACAGGTTTATAACGAAACACAGATTATCCCCTTTAACCCCAATGCGCTCTCTCATTTCCCGCATTGCCACGCAATCGGTTTGCTAATTTTAGATTTAGTGACTTCATCTTCGCAGTGGCGTAGTTAGGGGGGGTGCAGGGGGAGCGACCGCTCCCCCTGTTAACATTTTTCAAAAAAGTGGGGCCTTT